>VZSE01000987.1:1905330-1952766 GCA_013398275.1 Promerops cafer | reverse complement strand
AAAAAAAAAAAAAAAAAAGGTAGAGAATAAAGTAAAAAAAGTTTTAATTGTCAAGGAATTCTGAAAATCCCTAAATTGATTTATTTACCCTATGATACACTCTGAGATTCTAGGTCTTATTCCACTGCCAAATTCACAGGCTGAAAAAAAAAATCACTGTCCAATTTATTTGTTACTAGTAAATAAATTTAAGTGTTATATTGCAGTGCATATCAGGACTGAAAAAATTTGTAAATGTTCCAGTCTATTAACCATTCCTTGCCTGCACAACAGTATTAGTTATACATCACACATCTGTATCTTTAGGTCATTTTTCTTTATGCAATATATTTTAGGACTTTACTCCATTATTTTCTCTTCCTGCATCTACTCCCAGGTATCACCATTCATTCTGTAGCTATCAGCCCCTGTACTTTCTTGGGTAAGATGTGCAATTAAAACTGTTTGAGAAACCAGAATATCCATTCAGCTCCAATATTACCTATGACTGAAAATACAGAATGATGCCCTGAACTGAGGAAAGGAAAATAGGTCATTTTTGTACAGTTAACATGGACCTAAGCAGACCTATTTTGGCAGATCTCTACTGCAAAAGTGTGTGTTGGAACAAGGACACCCACTATGAGAGAGGAGGGTGTAAATGAGCCTGGAGACCTTCTATTTGGAAGGGTTCCCTTTTAAAATAGAATTATTCTACACATATTTTCTCTTGGCAAGGACTCTATGGTCTACACAGATTGCATATCTTCTTTTAAGAACTGATAATTAGAATCTAATGTAGTGCTTTCACAGAAATGTATTTATTCCTTCCCTCTAAAAATACATAAACCTTGAAAATTTTCCTAGGATTCAAAGGGGTGTGGGGGATGCTTTAATTCAGGTCATGGATAAATTAAAAAAAAAAAACAAACAAAAAACAGTGTAATTGTTGCTAATCAAATCCAATAAAAGTTTTTCTTTCTTTCCCTCTCCATCACACACCACTGCACAGGACATTTAGGGACGAGGTAAAATTTGCTCACAACACAGTCAGTGTGAATGTTTCCTGATCCTAAAAGTTTGGATTACCTGGGATGTCTTCTAAATAATTAGTTAACATGCATTATTCAGGCAAGACTGCAGACTAAAGCTTGTGCTGCGAGGAGTTAGGACACTGCTACAAATGGGTCAGATGAATGACAATAGGTATATGGAAACAAGGAGCAACTAAAATCACAGAATCAGAGAATCCTTGAGGTTAAAAATGACCTTTAAGATAGCTGAGTCCAACTGCAAAATCATGAGGTAAAAGAAAGGTGAACAAAAAGAGAAAATAATGTTTTTTTTAAAGGTCATTTGGAAAAGAAGAATTTTAAAAAACTAAAAATTATTTGTAATGGGAAGAGGTGTCTTTTTATTAGCTTTGTACAGGGCTTTTATAAGAGACTTCTATCTGAGAGCATGCTTTCTTACTGCTATGAGAATGTCAAACAATAATTAAAAATGTCAATTAAAGCATGTGTATATGTGTGTGTATACATATATATACAAAAATTTAAAAATATTATTTGAATTAGTAAACTGTGTATATCTTATCATCATGATTAATTTTCTTTGTGTTGCATTTCTATGTCTTTTCTTTTTATGTTTAGTAAAATACCTGCTTTCAAGAATTGACATTCTTCTGACTACTTTTTGTAAAATAGTAATAAACAATGTGGTTCTTCATTTTGAAGTATCTTTCTGTTCAAATTAGATTAGAAAACAATCTTATTCAAAAGTAATTAAGTAAAAAATAATTTATACTCTTTTTTTTCAGTTATTCTTGTTTCACAAATAAAGCTGAACTTTATTTAAACTAAAACAGTTATTATCCAATTAAATAAAACATTATCTCCTTCTGTCATGGCGATGTAGTCTAAGCACACTAAGTCAGAAGAGACTTTCCCAGTAACGTGTGTGGTTGTCAGGTAGCAAGATGATGGCAAATGAGTCATTAGAAAGGAATAAAACCAGTACCTGACCTTCTCAGTTCAGATGAATCTTCATCTCTACCAACATCATGCACTTGAGGGGTTAGGGATTGTTATTTTTCTAATTTTTCTCTACATGAATATTTCTATTGCATTATGTGGAATTTAATAGCATCACTTCTAAAATCACAGTGAAAAAACTCCCAACATTCTTTTTATGGAATGCCATATACGTAAAAATATTGGCCAATGAAAAATATTATGCACTAGTAGAACACTGAAAGAATAAAAATTTCTCAACGATGTCTTAATATCATTTAATTATACAAATAAGTTACAAGTTGCATAGATTTCCTACGATTATTTCTGCATCACCATTTCAGCTGGCGCTGATACATATAAAAATACTGTTTTCTGGTTCTCCCTCTTCAAATTTAATGCAAAAATCAACATAAAAAGTAATTTTTTAAATTAAATTATTCTTACTGATCACGTATAACTCCATGTTACAATGTGCTCTGTGTACTTATGTTGATAGGTTTCAGTTCACAGTTATGCTGAATGCCATTTGAGAGAAATGTTCTGCAGAATGATGACAGCTGATGCAAACTTCAATCTGTTGAGGTCTCTGGGTATAGCCATTGTCAAGTAACAACATAATCACAGGTTCCAACAACAAATTCCAGTGTTGGCCGTTAGACAGCAACAGAAGACAAAATTTGAAGAAATTTGTCAACTTCCAATTTCTTCTTTATTCAGCACAATTCTATATATTCTTCCAAAAGATTATGAGCTACAGTGGAGTGTGCAGCTGCTGATGACAGCTCAGTGGAAAAGGATTCCACCATATTATTTAAATGTTTATAATTTTAGAATTTTTCAAAGTATTTAACAGGAACCAAGCAGGGGATTGAAAGTGAAGCCTTCACAATCCAAAACTCTTAATGCATCACATGGAAAAAGTGAGTTTGTGCCATGTATTCTCATATATAGATGTGGTCTTTTGTTTTCACTACCATTCACCCAAAGCCTGTGGTAAATAATCTTTTGGGTTGAAGGAGCCTGTGGAAGACATCACCTGTTACTAATGCATGCATTTGAGCTGGCACCAGTAGGCCTGTTTGATCTACTCCTGTGCAAGCACTGGTACTCCCTCTGTACCCGTGCCTGGCTGGAGTCCCTGTGGTTAAGTCAGAGGATAATGTTGATGTCCAAAACTCAGAAATGAGGCAAGGGACTTTGCCACAAACAGGGCTCTGGGGGAAAAAATTCGTCCCAGCTTTAGGCAGGAGATATTTGTATTCCTCTTCAAGACAGGACTGATTCACTGATTCCAAAAACTAAATGACGAAAAGACAGCATTACAATCAAATTCTAACTCCTGCTATTTAATTGTGCAAGATCAGCAAAATGTTCAATGGTATTGGTGTAATCAATTAAAATGGTAAGTATGAAGGGGTGGTGATCTTTTGAAGTATTGTATGTGATTGCAGTTATTTCCTTTTTGAAAGAGGAATCACTATAAGAATATCAAACAGAGCTGCATCTCTCTAGATAATACATACTGACAGTAATACATTATTTTGCACTGTGTTCCCTGCTGTATCTCTTCTACAACATATATAAAAGATCAGTGCATGAAAGTATTAATTATGCTGTATGAATAAATATAATAAAAATAGACACTAGAGACTTAGGAAGCCTTTATGAGAATTTTTTTTGTATCTAAACCAAAATTTCTAAGACACTTGTTAGAGGAAAGTTTATAATTTTTAATGACTATCTACCTATATTTATGAAGATAGCCTTTCTGAAGATCACCAGATAACCACTGTTCAGGAAGTTGAGAACAAGCAGGAACTTTATACTGCAAAGTGTCACTGAAATGAAGCTGTTGTCAAGGCTAGAAATTTTCAGTATAGAATGAAGTGTTTATGCTCGTGAAATGACAAAATCTGTTTTTCTTTTCTAGGGTGTGTGAATGTGATCCAGTTTCTGTAGAATTATAGTCTATAGATCTCTTAAGCTACAAGATATAAAGTCCTGGTTAGTTACTTGGACTTTTCTACACAGAAAATATTGTTATCATCAGAGGACACATGCTTTATTCCTCATCTCACCTAATAATTATGACATTATGGACTTGTGTTTTTATTTGAGATATAATTTATCATGGAAGCTATAGCTACAGCCAGCCAGTTGCATGAGATTTTTTCTCTCACAGGAGTTGCCCTGCCTATGCTAGTAGGAATACCTTGTGTGATAGGAAAGAAAGTGTGGGGTGTGCCATTCAGTTTCTGAAGTGACAGAGAAAAAGCTGCCTGTTGACACCTGCCATGCTGCTGGAAGAGATCTTGACTCTGAGCAGCTTCCCACTCCTTTTCTTGGTGGTATTCACTGCTCCACCCTAAACATCTGGAGCTAATTGAATTCCCCTGAAATTCTGTATATCAGAATGTCCCATCTAGTTAGAGAAATTGAATAGCTGGCTTTTGTAAGCCTGGCTCTTTTCAAATTAATTATGGAAAACTCAAATTTCCTGCTGGAGTTGCTCTTCTGAGGAGGGAGCAACCTGTATGAGGGAAGGTAGCTGTGAGGCAGCATACATTTCCATACCACAGCTGCAGCTAGAAGAAATACATCTCCAGCTATGCAGTCATAAATATCTAAAGGCAAAGTAGTCACAAAGTAGTTATCTCCTACTGTTCATCAATCCCTAACACAGAAAACCCTAGTTAGGGGTTAGCTGACCTCCACAGTCACATAAATGGTGCATGTGACCATACACAGAGTGACTGGCTTCCTGAATCAGCTGTGCAAAATATCCAGAGAGCTTCTCTGTAAAGCCAAGGGCTCAGTATCATTCCTAGAAGTGTACCCTAATTAGTTTCCCTAAACTAGATTTCCTCTGCTTCAGGACGTCACAATTTTATGACATGCAAAGGCATGAAAGGACACACTATTATACATTGCCTTACCCATTAGTCTAAATAAGCTGAAATTTTTCTGTGTCAAAGATAATAATAGAAATAATAATATAAACAACACTGGTAAATACACAACTTTTAAGTACTTCAAAAAGGCACTCTGTCATTAGTGAAAAGCGACAGGTTCTTGTAGTTAGAACGTAAAAAGAAAGACTAGAACTGTAGCAAACACATCCCTAGAAATGTGTGTTGAATTAGTATCAGTTTAAATCCATTGGATTTGGAAAGGTAAAAGATTGCAAACTGATTATAAAAGCTTATGCTGAATTTTCTACTGATTGGAACCTTATTTAGCAAACACATCTTCTGCTATTTTCTGATTTATTTCAGTGTGCTCTTCAACTCCAGCTTGAACTTGGAAGGGTTTAGAGTAAAGGCCTACTGAATTCTGCTGGTGTTGATGAAGATTTCTTCATTTTTACCCTTCCCTTAATTAATTTTTGGGTTTTTTCCAAATATTTTTCTTTATTGACTGCCTAACAAATGAATGTTAAAAACTCCCTTCCTCATGTATTTAAATTTAATGTTAAGTTGAATACAAAAAACTTGTTCCGTAAATCACACTTGCTGTAAAGCTCTGTCAGTTCAGGTGTCTCTTTTTGTTTGATAATGATATACTAGAACAGGTAGGGAATGACAGAGTAGAAAGATTTTACCTCAGCCTGTCTATCACTGTGACAAGGCATACTATCATAAACTGTTTGACCAGTTCTCTTATCTAAACAGGAAAAAAAAATCTTCGTTCCATCATAGAGGTGAAAAATATAATTTTTAACACATATATTAGAGGGATAATTTTAAGGCATTTACAGGCACAGAATTTTATGAGTGAAATAGAATATCTTCTGAATTTTTTATCTCTTTGTCTTAAGTTGGCCCAAAAAACCTCAGGTAAACATTCACACTACAAGACACACAAAAAAAAATTGCAAAATAATCCAGCAAGCATGAACAAAAAATGCTTAATGTGGAAGGAATAGAAGGTACAGCAATGAAACTGAAAGAGCTCTTCTGTGCCCTATGCATCAATTCCAAGAAAACACAACCCCATGAATAATGTTCTGGCTGCAAGGTTTCCTCAGAACAATTTTTTTAAAGGCTGTATTATCACATAGCAGTGTTGATTTTCCTCTGGTTCCAGAAGCAGCATAGGGTTGTGTTGTATGTATTTCTTTCATTTTATTAAATAGTACAGATAAGTGACATGCTGCATAGTTTACATTTTTTCTAGATTGTGATACAGGTTTTGGTTTGTTTTTTTTGTTTGTTTGTTTGTTTGGTTTTTTTTATTTTTGAGGTTTGAGATTTGAGGTTTTGCAAAAATAGGTAAACATTCTACTTCAGTGGGGTCTTTTAACTAGTCAACATTTTCAGGGGAGAAAAGTAGATTCTTAAGACACCAGTAAAGCATCCGATAGTTTGTTCTTCTGGCTTGGATTACTTGAGACAAGCAGCATTTATATGGCACTATGCAGAACTGAATCAAATCCCAGAAATCCTGTATATATTCTAAGTTATGGATACATTAATATTTCACATATCGCTAAGCTACACTTTGTAGAATATTGGTATGCCTTCTTTTTAATAAAAATGTCATACCTATGTACTAACAAGCAAAAGAAAAATATCTTCCACTGCTCAAGGTTACATCATTTCTGCTCAAATGGAGCAGTTTAACTATAAATCTGAATATGATTGTCTCTGCTGGATTTTCCCAATTCAGTTTTAAGAAAAACGTGTTGAGTTTACATGTAGTTATATGCTAGCTATAGCAATCACTTTCAAGATTTACTCATGTTTTTAATGAATAAAGACAAATGTTCCTAAGAATCAGTGGAGAGTACAATACAATAGATAGAAAAAATAGAAAGCTTTATAATTTGGAACAGAAATTATTGTATGGCTGCTGTAAGATCTGTGTTTTCTATAGCTGTGGCTGTAGTTATGTTT
Source organism: Promerops cafer (assembly GCA_013398275.1). NCBI lineage: Eukaryota > Metazoa > Chordata > Aves > Passeriformes > Nectariniidae > Promerops > Promerops cafer. The sequence goes on along the minus strand of VZSE01000987.1, from coordinate 1,945,877 downwards.
TATACTGATGAGATGGAAGAGCAGCCACCTCTGCTGCTGCTGCTATTGGGAGTGGAGAAGGAAGAGAAGGGCATGGAGTCATTTTACCTCAGAGACAAGAGGGTGGGAAGATTATTCCTACAGAGGACTTGGAAGAAGCAGGAAGTGAGGTAGAAAAACTGTCTGGATGAGTTTATATTCCATTCTTCTGACAGAACTGCTCACTGAAACAACAGAGATGTTACTTTGTTCCTATCTTGAATATGATTCTTCTAGAAGTCCTGGGGAAATCAGTTTACAAGGACAAAATCTCTCCAGGATCCAGGGATGTGTAACTGTGTCCATAAAGCCAGTGTAACTGTGTCCATAAATCTTGGACTTGAGAAAGTCAGTGGCAAAAATCCCATTGTCTCTAATTTTATTCAGTAATAATTAGGGCCTTGCAAGCACTAGCAGAATACTCTCCTTTAGAGTATTGGCAGGGTTCTCTCCTGCAGACTGAGAGTAAACATTTTCTTTTGTTTAAGTTCACACAGTTAGGGAAATTTTCTTTTCCCCTTCAAGTTTTACCATACTAAAGATCTCAAAATGGAAGCAATAGAAGTCTTTTCTTGTGTGGAAATCATTCACCATCTCTCCCCCCAATCCCTCCGACCCCCTCCTTTTTCATTTTCCAAAACTTTAAATACCTCAAATAATAATATTTGATTGTTTCAAGATTCAGAGGTAGGATAAACTTTATCAAAAAAAATGCTTTTTGCAATTTAACACTAACCTTTGTTAGACAGAAATTACTGTGAAATCCTCTCAGTAGTGAGGGAATTAGTTGTGATGTGGCAGGGATTTTATCCATTCATAAATGTTTGCAGAAGTCAGGCTTCTTTCACTGACAAATGTTGCAGCTATTGGTAGCTAAATTCACCTGCATTTGTAGCAGCTGTTAATTATGATCAAGGAAGTGATATTCACAAAGGGAACAGGTTTTAGCAATTTTCCCAAAAATATTCCTTTGGTGTGATAAATGACACACCCTTTTTGAACATAACAGACTTATCTATTAAATATATTCACTAGCTGTAGACTTTCTGAGCATCAAACATCACCTTTCCTTTGCTGTCTGCCTTTAAGTTTTTACAGATTTCATCATCTTATGACACTTGTCCAAATGTAGAAATGAGGACTGTGGAAAGTGTTTGTGCCTCTTCAAGAAGACTGAATAATAAAAAATCCCTATAGTGAATGAGGTACTTTGAGAAAATACACAGCCTAGTGATGTTCATTTTGATTATGCCTAAAAGATGTATGTATATAAACTTTATATTTGTTAAAGAGAATGCAGAACAATCTATTTAGAATTAGATTAGATCAAATGGCATTTGTTTGTAATGAAGCTTTCACTATAGCCATATTTGCACCATAAACTGAACTAAACAATAAAGGAGAGTGCAGTCGAATTTACATAGGAAGAGAAATCCATTACTGTATCCGATTCATCCAGAGAGGTAAAAAATAGAAAGCATTTACTTAAACCAAATCAAAGAATGAACAGTTAATTGCAGTTATTTACTAACAATTTTACCAAAAATGAGTAAACCAGGAAACAGTAGTTATTTCTGTTGCTCCCACTTTTGCTTCACATTTTCTGTTGCTTCCCATTTTTAGGGGAAAATACTCTAGGTATAAAAATTACCAAATCCGTTGAAAGGTAGCTTTTTTAATTCTATTAACAAATTGAATATTAAAATATTTCTTTTCAGTGCAAAGTTTTCAGAAAATCTAATTTCTTTCCAGGATATCTGATGATGACTGGTCTTCTGCAGTATTGATTTAATGAATCAGAATAGATTCAATGTGAAAACTGCCTTATGATTGTATTCTTTTGTAAGTAGTGCTTACAGTAAGTGAAGATTAGTGCACTCTAGTATTGAGGCAAGTTGTATTTCCCTATCTCATTCAGGAGGCAAGCTCTACCTACCAAACTATGATCATAGTGTGTGACTGACTATAGGAACATAGCAGGTTCAGCCTCTAAAGAGAGTCTGCAAGCCATCCGTGGAAAGCCGTGCAAGGATGTACTCTGTAGAACTGCACTTTATTTATCTAGTGGGAATAACATGTAACTGCCAAAGCCCATATCCACAGCAGGGCACAGGTCTATTTATAACAGCCATGTGCCCCATAGAGCTGATTCTATTAAAGGAATAAGGTCTTTAAGTAATTGAGTCTTATTTGACTCAATAAGGAGAGAAAAAGGCTCTATGCACAGAGCTTCCCACCCTGACCTTCCACACCTGCAGGGGGAAATAGCCATCCTTCTTGAGCTGCTATGAGATCCAATTTAGAGCCACATCCTTTACTCTAAAATGAAGTTTTTGAGAGGCTGGCTTAGCAGAATGAGAAGAATACGGCATTCACTTGTAGTGAGCCTTTTTAAGCTTTCAGAATAGATTAATCTCTCATTGGCATCCAGCTGGCCTTGTTTTGAGTACTGCAAAATTTTCTTTGAAAAATATCATATAGCACAGACAGAAAAAAATAATTAAGCAAGACCAAGATTTTGATTTACTCTATGTGTGTACTAAATGTACATATTTTTCGTCTTTATGATACATTTTCCAGAAACATGAATTGGTGTTGTGGGATGCCAAACACCTGTCACAAAGAAATCTCATGCTATAAAATCATGAATAAACTATGTTTCAGCACACTTACAGCCATATCAGGATAATGTACTTCTGTAAGAATTCAGCTGAATACCAAATTTTCTATAAATATTCTTTTAAAATTCATAAACTTAGTAAGAAACACCAATAAATATTTTGAAATTCATAAATACATCAAGATTTCTTTGCTAATTTGCTCATTAACTTAATAACCTAGTTAGACTGGGCTTAGCTTGATTAACAAGCCATTTTAATACCAATCTCACATAAATAAAAATAATCTTAAAATTAGTTTGATTTAAATATTTCTACCATTAGTGGAGTTTCCATTAATGGAACAACTGGTACCTGGAGCAATAGTTATATACTTTCTTCATATTTCTATATTCCAGCTGCACTGTACCACTAGTAGCAGTGTAGCATTTCTGACTTCCTGAAGCATCTATTTTGTGGACTGGGTTTGCACTGTGGAATCCTAGAAACAATTTTGGGTCTTGTATGACTCCCTTGCTATCAGCACCATATGAATGACTGTGGAATAGTGGATTCCTTGGATGTTTTGGTTTTTTTTCTGTAAGAACTCAAATCTTTATCCCTATAAGATAAACACATACAAATTCATCCTTAAGGGTGAGATGAATGTGAAATGGAAACTCTATTTTAGAAAAGAATGGGACAATCTGAAGATGTCCTTCAGTACATAAATTAAATTTGATTTGATTTGATGCTGATTAACTTGCTCTCAAAAAAATTCTTCCATACTTAAAGAAGTTTGCCCTCAACAGGCACTGTTTTCAATTTCAAGAAGGAGCAACAAGAAATATTTTTGGAAGACAGAAAAAAGAAAATACACAGAGTAGCTCTCCAACTTGCCTGTGATCTGTGAATGCCATGACTTTGATAGGCAGATGAAGAGATGCTTCAGCATCTCTCAGGCTGGGCTGTACGAAGCACAGCTAAGTACAGATACATGCTTGTCCACAAAGAGCTTATAAAAGAGAGGTTACAGATCTCAGCTGGAGGATATTTCTCCCCATGAGTGCAGTACAACTTTGTAACATACATCCCTCCTCAGCACAGCAACACAAACGCACCAGAATCATTAAGGGAAGGTTGTAAGGTGCTTCCAGATGACTTCCCAAAAGGGCAAGTAAACCACTGTTTTCCCAGCATTACTGACTACATGTTGCAGGCTGATCCTGCTGTTACACCTACCTCTGTCCCACAGGAGAGGTATGTGTGCCAGTGCCATGCCAGGGCAGCAGATACCAGCTCTTTCTCTACTTAGCCAGCAAGAGCTCCTACATTCCTGGCTGAGCAGTACTGCCAGCTGTGAAAAGAATGGAAAAGCACTTTTCCCTGTGGACAGGCAAAATAATAAACTAGTCATGGCAACAGCAAATTAGCTGCACATATGAGCACTGCAGGGTGTATATAGAATTTGTGTAGCAACATGCTGAGTCCCAGAGGTGTTACAGACTTTGACAAAGGAAAGTTAATGATGTTCAGGTTCTACAAAGCCATGTTCATGTAAGAGCTACAGATGATAACTTTACATCAATTTTCAGAGAGCATTATCAACCCTACTTAGATGAAGGGAAACAGACAAAGAAATAGAATGGCACAAAGAAGCCCAATGGTACAATTTGTAAACAGCATTCAGTGAAAGTGTACTGACTTTAATGGCAGTGCTCAATCGTTCAGCTGCCTTCCAGCACAATAGTTGTACATGAGTGTGAAGTTTGCTTTTCTTTCAAGCCATAGAACATCAAAGGTCAGAGAAATGAAGAAGAATAGTCTAATTTTATAGAACTTCAGCTAGGAACACCTAAGAAATTATTGATCTTAGTAACTCCAGCTGAGTTGGTGAGAGAGAGCAAGAGAGAGAATAGAGAAACATCAACTCTACAGAGAACACCAACTAAAGCAACTTGTTCTCCTTCCATAGGAAACTAGATCAGTTTAATGAAGGTTTAATGTCAAAACCATTAAAGGTCGAGACTGTGAAACCAGAGGACCTATGAGAAGAAATATTTGGATCATTTACCAGCTCAAAAGTAAATAATTAAATGACATTTCCCCAAATGTAGGTTTCACACACACTAACAGACACTCACAGATTCTCCACATGCTTGTTTTAGAGTAGTCATTTTCCTGGTTAACATGGAAGAGAAACATGAAAAAAAAAAAAAAAAGAGAGAAAAGAAGGAAAAAAAAAAAAGAAGACTGTGATCAACGGTGTAAATATATGCATTATTAATGGATGTTGCAAAACAGTTAACAAATGCTTCCAAAAGAAAGGGCAAATGAATTTTACATAGCCAAGTATTTTAAAAATACACATTTTATGAAAACCTTAAAGGAAAAAACAGATGGCATTTTAACCTGAATTCTGCATACAAGATTTCTCTATCACAGATTGTGAATTATGTATATATCCTTCTCATATCTTCTATATATAAAAAATGTTTTGAAATATTAATTTTTATAGTTTAGAAAATATTACCATGAATATTTTCAGGAACACATATTCAGAAGTATTAGCCTTCAGAGAAACAAAAATAATGATAAGAGCATAAACAAGTATTTAGAAAATTTCTTCTCTTCTTCATAACACCTTGTATCATTTTTACACCAAAATTTTTATCTTAAAAAATTCAGTTTTCAGTTGGACTATTCTATTTCTCTTTCCATTTAATTAAAATAATTGAACTACACTTCATTTTATCTTTCATTATTATAGTGAAAAAATCTATTTAAATAGACCGTCTGTTATAAACTGAATATAACAATAAATAACTTTTCATTTCTTCGGCATGATTCTTCTAACTTTGCATTGAATTTTCATTCTTTGTCTTAGCAATCATTTAAGATCAAGTAAAAATTTATTCAAATTGAAATATCTTGGTGACTTCAACATAAATTTGATCTGTCTCATCATTTTTATTGTTCTTGACATGTTTTTTTCACAACATGAATATTAATGGGTGAACATGTTCTAACACAGATGAGAACTATTCTTAAAAAATGATGACAAATGTAAGTTTTATTTGCAGATCACACACAGACACACAGACACGCAGACATGCAGCACCAAACTTGGAAGTTAATTTATTCTAAATCAATATAATTTTACACAATGTAAAGACTTATTTTTAGTACCTAGATATTTCAAGGATTGTAAGTGATGAAAGATTTACACTACAAATTTGATTATTTTAAATATTCAGGCATGTAAGGACCATAAATATAAATATTACCAAGAGTTACTCCAAAACTGAGATTATACACTCATGTTTTATACTACTATTTTGCATAATTTCTTTCCCACCTTAGTACTTTATACAGTATAAATCCCTTCTGCTCAGTAGGTCATCTCAAAAATACTGGAAAATTTAACCAAAATTTAGGGAAAGATGGCTGACTAAATATGCCAGGACTCACCTAGCCTCGGGTACCGTCTCTGTATCTATTTTTTAATAGACACAAGCTGTACCTATGTTAGCAGGTAATGTGAACCAGTGAGAGTGTTCTGTAGAACGAAGCAGCTGATGGAGAGGAATGATGCAGGCAATAAATGCACCTCAGGGTTTTCTGCTGTGAACAAAATCTCATCTGGTTCAGTGGACTAAGTGCCAATTCATGTAGTGCATCCTCAGCTTTTTTTATATAGAAATGATCTAGTCTGTACTCTCCAAGACCTCTCCTGATGTGAACAAAACTACAGTAAGTCTGAATGATCAAGAGATTTGCTTCAATAGGGCCCTTTAATTCAGAATGAAAACACTCGTGAAGATTTGCCAGCTATCTGGTAATGATTCTGAAACACGGCTATGACTTCAGAATTTAAGAAGTATGCTATCACTTCTTACTTTTGAAAGAATCAAAAACAATTTTTTAAGAAAGGTCCCAGTTATTTTTTGGGCACAGCCCAAAATGGAAGTGAACTTTAGTTTATGTCTGCATTGTATCTTTAAGTAAAGATATAAAGCTCTCATTAGCTGGTTATAAAATTTGTGGCGGCATAAAGTAAAGTGAACTGGAATTTAACAGGATAAAATCCCTGAATGTGAAGAACAATTTCTAAAAATGTTTTTTTCTTAGTAAATTCTGTCAAAATGTGTGGAGTATTGACAACATTTAGAAAGACATCTTTATTTACCTGTAGGCATTGTTTTAGGCTCATCTTGTTTGGTGCATAACATTAATGAACATTAAGACTATGAATGACATTCAGGGCATTTTAAAACTTCATGAAAGAATATCAATGGCTTTGAAAAGTCCTTGAATATATTTACTCGTATTTATCTTTGCAATTTACTTTTTTCCTATAGTTTGAGTTACATTACTGGAAAGTAACACTGGATATAAATTACTGGAGCAAATAATTTCTGCCTACTTATTTAACTGAGCATGGACTGTCCACGCTCAGTAAATGACAGTAGACTCCCCACAAACACACAGAATAAAAGAACTTTTGGTTCCTGTCCTAGATATTGGGAAGAAGGATTTCACGTGCCTATTTTCCCCAATAATACAAAATTATCTGTACAATGCATAAAATGTGATCAAATTCAGGACAAATTTCTTATTATCTTGTATAGCCTATAGGAAAAGTAATGTCAATAGGCTAATTACTTATACCATTACTTTTTACAAGTTTTTAACCACTAAAACTTGGAGATAATTAAAGAAAATGAGCAGCCTGTCAGAATTATTTAATGCGCTGAGGAAGCCATTACTTCAGAATCAGTCTCTGGGGCTGGGCTCCCCAAAGAAACGTGTTAACAATCTATTACAAGGAACACAAGTGAATACCCATAAAGCACAAGGCAGACAGACTGTTATGAACACAAGACTCTTGGTTGCCTGTTTTGCCAGTTATTTTAATAATTTTGTCATCTCTTTTGATGATCCATGAATACAATAGGCTCGTGAGGACTTGGCAGCACTGACCTTTAATCCCCTTCCCTCTTCCCCTTGAGCTTACTTTACCTTACTTTTTACCTTGCAGTTACAAATTTGACATTATTAATGTCAAGACTAGGAATGGGCTTGGAAGCTAACTACTTATTCTAAAGAGCACTGCAGTGCTGGATGTAGGAAAATTTAATCAGTAATCCTTTATTTAATTTCCAGGTAGACAGGTCTGCCCAGCTCCCTGTTGCGGTGTCCTTTAACAGAGACACAACTCTCTACTTATCAATCCAGACAATATCAAACTGTAGACCATTATTTATATAAAAGAGCCTCACATTTAACAAGAATTAGAAAACTCAGAAATATGGACTTTCTAGTTTTGAAGGTTTCAATTTAATTTGTAAATTATTCAGGCAAATAATTCAGTCTTCCTGTGCTTCAACTCCCTGCTGAGGGAAGAGAGCTGATACTTTCTTGCCTCACAGAGCCACTGCAATGACAGTCATTGGAATGTTCAGATGCCTTAGTGATGAGACCCATAAAAGTCTGTATCACTCTACTTTATATATAGGTTAATAAGCAAAGAGGACAGAACAATTTTTTTTTTTTTTTTTTTGGTAGGATCAATTATAATTTCTTTTTAAAGAGTGTTGCTCCAAAACAAAATAATAGGTTAGATGTTAATTTATTGTTTAATTGTTAATATATCTCATTTTACTACCCTGAGTAATAAAATAATGCTACCAGACTCACCTGGCAGAAGATTCAGCTTGCTGAAGAAGGAATGATCAAGTGCACTTCAGAACCTGGCCTTACAATAGCTTTCAGATATGATAGTACAATAAACAAGTCAAAATGGTGAATAGAGTAAATAAAATAGTACATAAAAAAGAACCAAACCCAATCTTGTTTGAATCCAAATGAAAAATGACTGATTTTTGGCTCTGTATTTTGCTATACAAAAAAAACAGCTCAAGTTATTGTTTCTAATATAAATCATAAACTTGTTACTGCCTTTTAACTTCTTGATAATATCAAATTAGTCTATTAGCATATAAATTACTCAAAATAAGTAAACATTTTACTTAAAAAAAAAAAACACAGCAACACATACCTTTACTGAAAAAAGTTTTCAGTTGTACTGGTCAGTTTTTCAAGTTTTCTTTATAATGGTTTTGAATCTGTACAAATGCTGTCTGCCAGAATTCATTGGGCTTGTGCAGGAATTTCCTGATTCTGCAAACACTCATTGATTATTTTCTTAGACTCTAATGCTGGCATCAATTAAACTAGAAGCAGTTGCCTGCTGTTGGACTGATACAGCTGGATTTGACAAGCAGGAGCTATTAACTTATATGACAGCGCTGAAAAGTACTCTTGGTTTCTAGAAAATATCTACTGCACTAATAACGTCAATGAGACTTTTTCCTTAGCTTTCTTCTCCACGGTTTATGATTCAATTCTCACAGTAAGAAAAAAACAACATTGTTACAGCAATTAGACTGTCCTATCTCACTCTTTTATTGTAATCCTTAATTGACATCAGCAATAATACATACATATTTATAGGCTGATGGTTTAAGACACAATAACTCTTGTTGACTATCCAAATCTGCAACTTGACACACTAAAGAAAATATCTTTGGACTCTGCATTATGAAGCACTAACAAACTGTACTCTCTTCAAGGTAGTAATTTTACACTGACACCAATGTACAAGAAAACATAAAAGATTCAGAATCAGCTGTGATCAACATCTTACTCAGACATCACTCCTGAAAACCAGTGCTATGAGAAAAATTTAAATAGAACATCCTCTGCTGAATGGCATAGAATCATCATCAGGACTTATGGTTTACCAACTTCCACAGTGACAAAGGATTTACTAATTAAGACTCATTTATTGACATTATCCTCTAGGATACTGGAACAGAAAATTCTATCATCTTGTCTCACCTTAAGCTTCTTTAAAGGACAACTTGAACTGAACACAAGAAAAGGGTCTTTGAAGACACAAAAATTAAATAAAAACCAAAAGGCTGGTGTACCCATTCCTGACAGAACTAAATTCTTATTCAACCAGCACATAAAACACCTACTCTCCTTGAATGTATGTGGGATTTTGTATATAAACACTGTATGCAAATATATACAGAACTCTGAAGGTTTTTAAGCTTGCAAAACTAACAAGGAATTCTTCCACAGAAGTAAAGCAGAAGGCGTAATAAAAAAATCCTTTCATTTACTTCTTGATTTTCAGCTTATCAGGCAGTCAGACTGACAAGACATGATCACAACTCTTATCCCCTTAAAGAGATCATTTTATTTTCATGGAGCAGATTGTGAAGTATAATTTAAACCTCCTACTGCCTTTTATAAGAATGCCATAAGATTTGCATAAGAGGGTAAGAATATCCCAGCAAGAAGACGTACAGGAATATTTGTGCTTTGTATCTGTCTGTCTTTTGCAAGCATGTTTGAGATGAGTGTAGGTACCACTGTGGCTCAAGGGTTGTCACATTCATGCTGCGTGTGGATGATGAGCCTGCCTGGGAGGTTTCATTGCACTTGACCAAGTCCCCTCACATTCTCAAGTTGGCTGAGCTAATTCCCTCTCACTTAGAGTCACAGAGGAAACCAAAACACAAACTGAGTGTGTGGGCTGCATCCTCAGCATAGCAAATGTGTTTGTGCTTAAGTCAGCTTCAGATAGAAGGGATCCTCTGGGGGACTTGCAAGGGGCCTGAAGAGGCTCAGCTCTTTTTAAGGATGTTTTAAGGACCATCTTCTGTCAGTGACATGGAATAGAAGACTAAAGAAGCAGTTAGTGTGAAATGGATGGCAGTATGAGATATTGAAAGGCATGAAGATTTGCCACAACATCCCAAGCCTCTTGGTAACTGGACATTTTTCTTGGCATTACGTTTGTATAGTGACCTGCACTACTGTCTTATGTTTTTTGAATCTAATATTATTATTAATATAGCCAAATCACCAAAACAATTAGTAAATTGCTATGTGAAGTACTGCAGATGTTTGCATTTTACATATAAAGACAAATTTTTATACTTTTCACTAGGAGAAATGCTATTTAATGAAATGTATTTTTTCTATTTAGAACTGATTTCTTACTTGATGATATTCCTTACCCATTAAACTGTCCAAACCACTTTCAACAAAGTTAAATGAGTAACTTTTGTGAACATGACTAATATAAACACTTATAATTTTTAATTCTAGGTGCATGTCTGTTACTATTGTTGGTCCCCAAGGCATGGTATGCTGCACTGGGTGCACGTGGCCTCCAACCCAGAAGTCTGTCTCTGGCAAAGGTGAAGGTCAGAGAAAGCATAATTCACCACACAATTTCCAAGTGTCCAGTAGTCCATGCAGATATTGGTGGTGACTATAGTTATTAGCCTTTGGCAAATTGATTTTTATTGATTCCTTCATACTCTTAACATTAACATGAAAAATTCTGTTATCTCCGCAGCAACCTATGGCATGGAGCTACCTATTTTGGATTGATTCATTTGGTGAACAATCACTGTTTTTTCTTTGTTCTGAATGAGCCACCTGTTGGCTTCATTTGTGCCCCACACATCTTGCATTGGTGAAGGCAGGAATCTCCCTGCTTTAGTCTCACCCCTATGTTCTAGATATTTTTGAGACCTATCATATCTCTTCCTCTTTGTTTCTTTTCCAGACTAAGGAAACCTATCTTACTCAGTTATTCCTCACTGGCGAGTCAGTCCAAAGGTCCTGATTAACCTTTTGTCCTTGTCTGCACTTTTTCCAGTTCTTTGGGACACATGTTCTCTGAGACCAGAGAGAAATCATTCCCAGTGTGGAAGATACAGACTCACCAGAAATTTAGATACAAAGCTGTATTAATGACATTTATTTCATTCAGTTGCTGCTAAGAATTTCTAATATCCCATTTGCTTTTTTTGGCACTCACTGCACACTAAGCAAATGTGCATACAGCTATTATGAAACAAGATCCCATTTGAAAGAGATTATCATTTCCACAGAGAACAACAATTTATTAATGAAATTGGAATTATTCCCCTCCTCCTGCAGTATGTACTGCTTTACACCAGATTTCATGTCTTATTTTAGTCCTGTTTCATAATGTTTTTCCCATGTTTTCCATTTAGCCTTTGTCTTTAGTAACTCTAGTAGCTTATTTTGAAAAGCAAACACTTCCCTGGATACTCTCACACTTTCCAAGATAATTTATGATGACATTAAACAACATAGGCCCCAGCCTAAATCCTTACTGATACTGAATATAGCATCATAGTGTCCAGGATGAAACATAATAATGTTTTTTCAGTGGTCAATTAAGCATTTTTACAACAATAGGAGTGAACAATCCATCTGTTACTGAAAATCTATTTTTTTTAGCAAGCAGTAGCAAGGTTTTAATGGCATTACAGTATCAATCATTGATAACAGAATCAATAACAACTCTAACTTACATGTTCAGGGACTGACAGCTAAAATAAATACAATGCACACAAGGTGTGCAATTTTTATAATTAAAAGTGATGCTAGAAGACAGGAGTTTTTTCCAAGTTTGCTTTGTTCTTTGCACACACTTTTTTCTCTTGATGTAAGTACAAGAATAACTACTGCACACAGCTATTTAGACAAAACCCATTGTATTTCTGTATTTATGAAAGAAAACCTTCTCCAGAGGAAAATGAAATTTAAGCTAAAAATTAAAACCACATTAGTTTTAATTTTAGAATGTGTCAATGCTAGCGGACATTGTGTTTTCTTATTAGTATGTCTTTCAGCTTTTCTCCTCCCTTTTTCACCCTTTATGAGATCAGCCTCTGGGCTGGGTGGGGGAGAGACATGTCACTCACCAGTGTGGGTATAATCACTTTTCTCCTTTGTCACCCTCTCCTGCCTGTAGAGCACATGTATCACTGCCATGCAGCAGCCATAGAACACATGCATATGGCACCACGCAGTGAACTACTCCAGGGAACTTATCTTAGAGTTATTTTAGAGTTAAAAAAATACTGGAAGGAAAAGGCCAATTTTACACCAGATTGTTTTTATGCTTTAGATCATCTTCCACCCTTAGAAGCAGCATCATCTGTTTCTAAGAGTCTGCAAATGCCTCTACAAGGTTATTGGATTATTTGGGATTTTATAATCCCCATTTAGATTGACTTAATGATAAGCAAGTGACAACAGAGAGAAAATTATACCATAGTGTTCTTGTTACAAAATTATTTCCCACTACTGGGGCATCTAAAAATTATTTAGTTGTTATTATTATTATTATTATTATTATTATTATTATTATTATGTCCTCGGTTTTAATCTTATCCCATTCTACTTTTCTTTGTTAAGACCTTTTTTGACTTTTCATGTTAAGTTTTCTGAATTTTTTTCCTGGATAGAAAAATATGTAATCTACTCTGTTCTATGAAATAATTATTATGTAATAAAGACTAGGTTCATTTATGAAAGACAATTCATTTCACCAAGACATGTGGAAAATATAAGCAAGTTTTTGGGTACACAAGGTCTATTTGAAACTGGAAGAGAAGCTGTGGAGTTCAAAGCTACTCTTAACTGGGTTAATTCCTCAGAATTTAATAGGATACATAACAGATCCTATGCAACAAGTAAGGTGATTGCAACTTTTGCATCAGAGTGGATATCAGATACAGGGAGACAGAAAGGAGGATTAGGGAATGGTTGTCTCTAGAGGGAGAGGAGAGACAGGTCATGTAGAGCCTGTGGGATGTGAAACGTTGCTGACAGAGAGGGAAATGGTCATTGCCATAAAACCAATACTTGCTCCAAGTCCATTGCTTTCTATGTTATATAATGGAAATTTTAGTTTGATATATCACCTTCAGAAGAACAGGATATTTTTAGGACATCTGCTGTTAAAACACTTTCAAGGCCCTAAATCACAAACCATATTATGTAATGGCAACACTTGACAAGACTGCCAATCCCAGTCATTTCTCTTTATGACTTGCATACAAGGATACTAACTGCAGTGACTGAAGATGAGATAACCTTCTAACTTGTTAGCTTCTCCTAAAGGTTGGTGCTAGACAGCTGGTAGGAAATTATTCTTTCCTTTTATTATGAAGCATACTTTATTAATGATTGATTCTACCTGTGAGTTTTTTGGGTTTGCTTTGTGGTTTTGGAGTTTTGTTTGTTTGGTTTGGATTTGTTTTTTTCAGGGTATTTATCATTTTGTTTGAAAAAAATGAATTTAAGTTTTAATTTTTTAAAATATATTTCATGCTCATACTTCAGTTTTGAATTTCAGTGGTGATTTTTCATACTATGTTTTCAAAGATTTGCCTTTTATTGAAACAATTTTAATCACAGAATCACAACATATTCTGAGTTGGAAGGGATCGACAAGGAACTTTGAATCTTTGCCTGCAAAGAACAGCTTCAAGAGTCACACCATGTGCCTGAGAGCATTGTCCAAATGCTCCTTGAACTCTGACAGGCTGATGCTGTGACCACTTCCCTGGGGAGCCTGTTCCAGTGCCCAAACACCCTCTGGGTGAAGAACCCTTTCCTAATATCCAACCTAAACCTCCCCTAACATAACTTCAGCCCATTCCCTTGGTCCTGTTGCTGGACACCACAGAGAAGACATCAATGTCTGCCCCTCCTCTTCCTCTCACGAAGAAGTTGTAACTGCAATGAGGTGTCCCCTCAGTCTCCTCTGCTCCAGGCTGAACAGACCAAGTGACCTCAGCTGTTCCTCATAGAGCTTCCCCTCAAGGCCCTTCACCATCTTTGTAACCTCCTTTGGACGCTCTTTAATAGTTTAATGTCTTCTTACGTTGCAGCACCCAGAACTGCCCCCAGCACTGGAGGTGAGGCCGCCCCAGAGCAGAGCAGAGCAGGACAATCCCCTCCCTTGCCCTGCTGGTGATGCTGTGCCTGATGCCCCCAGGACAGGGTTGGCCCTCCTGGCTGCCAGGGCACTGCTGACTCATGTTCAACTTGCGATTGACCAGGACCCCCAGGTCCCTCTCTGCAGTGCTGCTTTTCACTGAAAACTGTATAAATATCCAAATTATATAAATATGCATATTTTGACAACTATTTAAGTAGAATTATAAATTATTTATATTTCTGAAATTTGCAGTTTAATTTTTTTTCAAATTTCTGTTTTAATGCTAAATCTGCATCCCTCTACAATGAGCAAAAGAAATAAAAAAGTCCACATTGTGAAAAAAGTAATCCATCTCATAGATATGAAATCCTGAGCTTTAATCTTGTCTCCTGTCACTTAGCAGCTCTTTAATAATTCCCTATTTTTTTTTTCTGCTGAAAATTTATACTTTTGTAGCATGTTTAAGTGAGAGATTATGCTATATCCTCTTTTTTAAACACCTCACATGTTGCAGCAACCATAAATTTTATTCCATTTCTGAACCTTCTTTTTATTTTGGTTTACGCATTGTTACCCAGATACAGGAATGGCTACAAGTATTTAGTACTTTCCCACTATTTGCTGTCTGGTAAATGCTATTTAATTTATTACTTGGCATTCTGATGATCTTCCAGAAAGGAGGTGTAGTGATCCCAGCTGAATTTTAATTGATGGTCTAATGTCTCACTAGTTATAAATTCAGCTGGCATTGCTGACATACAGAATACACACCCATGTCTGATCTGACTATCAATAACACTATGTCTACCAGGTGAATCAGAAATTCTCAGCCAAACTCCATATTTAGATTAAACAAGTTTAAAATCTTCAAATTTTCTTGTATTAAAAGAAGAGACTATGTTTTGGTTTCTCTGATCTCCTCAAGTCCTTTGAAGAATTTCTAAATATTTTTTTAAACTATCTTTTCCCATACTTCCCTGTTAAAATAAACCTCCTGCCCAGGTGAAGCCATTTATACAGAAGCATTCCAAATAAAACTACAATAGGTATAAGATTTTCCTTTAGCAGTTTAATTTCTACAAGTTCCTTGTATTCCTCCATCTGTGTTGGCAACATAGATTTCAGACACACACATGCACCATTAGCACCATACATTCATCTGTGCTCAGAGGCACTGAGACCAAGTCATTCATCCTAATGGGACAACTTCCACAGGCTCTGAATCTTCTACAGTGATCACTGAATTCTTGTGTAATATAGCCTGCTAAATTTTAGAGTATGAGATATTCCAATCTGTGACCTCCTTAGCTGTTCAAAACAATAACCTCAACCTTCTACATCCTCTAAAATGTGGTTGACAGCTCAAGAAGTTGATCCTTTCTTTTCATTTTGATCTCTTCTTGTCCTGAGCTCACTCTTTCTCCTCTCTCACGCAATCAGTGAAAACATAGTCCTCTTTTTTTTTCAGCTCCAAATACCTCATGTAATTTTTGTCAATGTAAGGACCACAGACAAGAGGTCTTACTACTACTGCGCTCCTAATTTTCCTGCTATGAGCTACCTAAGCAAATCAATAAACAAAGTGAAGCCACTAGATCAATAATAAACGTTCTGTTTCAAGTTGTTAATCTCTGCTGTATGCCTTTGTACACCTTGTAAAAAGGTAAGCTTTCAGGAGTAAACATTAAATGCAAGTCTGACTCGCTCATGGGGGTTTTGTGTTTCCACGGCTCCATTTCCTTCTCACACTTTCACGTGCAACTGTCAAAATTACTTTGTGTCTCACATACTCTATGCAATATACAGGATGCAAAGCTTTTAAAGTCATCACTTTTTCACCAGACAGACATAAGTAGGAGAGACAAAGGTCTCAGCTCAACAGAGCAAGAAAAGAAATACAGAATTCTGATACCAGTTCTGATTCCTCTTACACCTTTTTTACCATTTTATTTCTCCTCATCAATTTCCTTGTCTGTAATAAATTGTGACAGTGCTTTTGCTTGAATATGTGCATGGCATAAACTCCGTAAGCCAATTTAGCAAGACAGGTTAATGTGATCATGCCTGATTGCTCTTTAAATTACTATCTAAAGACCACTAAGGCCCAACAAGATTTCACTTTGATGTCAGCAGACAGAGGTGAGTATATGTTTGATGTACTGAACAAGCTCATTCTTATACATAACATATCTTTCATATTAAAATCATCCAGAATGAGTAACTGTGATGTCCTGCATCATGGGAGTCAATTAATACATTACTAGCAGCAGTCCCTGAAACAATTTTCACTTCCTTGATGATGACACTGTGCAAATGTCTAATGGAAATTATACACGGCTATCTCTAATATTGTTACTTCTGTTGTAGGAATGGAATCTGATAAATATGAAAAACCCTTTTGACAACTTTAAATGAAATATTATTGTGATCATATTACTAGAAATCTAGTAGAAATACAATTTTAAAAAAAGATAAGTTTAATCAGGGTACATTTATGAAGAGATTTAAGAGCTTTTCTTTCCTTCAAAGGGCAGTTACTTTCAAATTCACTGCATGTATTTCTTTTCCTTAAATTTTATTTTTTCTTTCTAGTTAACTCAGTGCTTATGAATAATGCCAAAATGATAGCCACTACTCTGTAAAATTGTTTGTCAGATTCAAAACAAGAAGTGCAAAATTTCCTTTACAGTCTGCCCTGTCATCCAGACACTAACCCAAGAGGGAAAATAACTGTAAAAAGAGAGTGTGTAGTCAGAAGTACATGTTGATTTAAGCCTGATGGAAGGTGGTCAACATTAATTCCATCATATTAAAAATTATCCACTATAAAATGCATAAATTAATTCTATGCTCATATTTCAGTTGTAGAGGATAAATTCTAAGGTTTTGCAAAAGCACTCTGTTCTGCTCACAGATATAGAGCTCTGCTTCCTCCAAATCAATGCTCTTTCTGCCTTGATATATGGGCAAACCTTTGAAGATGAGGCTTTCTCAGGACTGAGTCAGGTGAAAAATACCATATTGTTACATTACC
Organism: Promerops cafer; assembly: GCA_013398275.1. Classification (NCBI taxonomy): domain Eukaryota; kingdom Metazoa; phylum Chordata; class Aves; order Passeriformes; family Nectariniidae; genus Promerops; species Promerops cafer. Next base: position 1,928,377 of record VZSE01000987.1, on the reverse strand, counting down.
CTGTACTGCCATAGAGCAGTTGTGAGAATTAAATTTTTCAGCATCCTTTTCTTAAAAAATATCTGTAGTAGTTTGTATGTGAGCGTGTATTAATGTGACAGAGGTTTAAACAACAAACTTGTAAAGCATGGGTTATTAATTGGCAGAAAGATATCTGGTAAGATGACGTTCTGGGATTTTTGTTGTTTTTTGGTTGGTTGTTTGGTTGGTTTGGTTTGGGGTTTTTTTGTTTGTTTTGTTTTATTTTTTTTATACACTGGAAAATAGAAGAGAAGTGGCCACTACATTGAAGAAGACTTGGCAATCTTTTCCTGTGCACTCAGTCTGCACCCAGTACAAATTACCGTATGCCTGTCTCTGCAAACTTGAGGACAGACAGCAAAAAAATTCTCACTGGAAGCAACTGTGCAGATGTACAACACAAGAAAGATGTGATGCATTTACACACTAGGAATTCAAAGACACATATAAAGGGAAGATGCCACATGCAGCACAACTGAAACCTTTGCTAGTATTATCTTGACCACGCTGCTCTTTTGAATTTTCAGTTTATTTTGCTGCCTCTTCATGTCACTGTTGAAACACAGCAATAAAGAAAGGTTCCATATGTATTTGTAGTGTTCTGGTGGGGCTGCATCCCTTTCAGCTATCCTTACATAAGGGTAATTAAAACTGCTACCTTGTTTATGGATATAAACTGTGCTGGGACTTGTTTATGCTTGAGGACCTGATCCTCTGATGACTTCTGTCACCATTCACTAAGACCTGAGCCTTTGCACAAAAAAGAAAATCATGAACTTTTTTATCTTCATCCACACATGTGCTGTTTTTGCCTGGCCTTCTTGAGCTTCACAGTACCAGCAAAACAAGTAAAGCACTGCAAAGTAAATGAGCAAGCCTTATTTTACTTCCAGCACCCTGTCCATTTTCATGGGTCTCATGGTAATACCATACTCTAATTTTACTTTTTAGACTGAATCTGCTTAATGAATATTGAGCAAAAAGGGTTATCTTCTGTTTATCAATCTGATGCATTTTTATTCCTCTTCCAGATTACATGAGTGGATTCACAAACTTTAATAATTGTGTTAAATGCTTTTAATGTGTAAGCTTCAAGCACTATTTCAAAATTACCACCTGTAAGACAGACTAATCCCCATCAGTTTGTAAACTATATTTTGATTTGCAGTTTGACGTTTCTTGAGACATTCGTCTGAAAACAGACATAAAAGGAATTAGGTGCACTGTCCAATAACAGAAGACATTATTACTGTAAATCTGTATTCTCTTAGAGAAGGTTTGCAATACAGCTAGTCACTCTCAACTGTTTAGTGAAACTGTCAGCTGATTTAATAGATACATTTAACTCCTATTTATAAATTCCTGTGACATTATTAGTGCAGTAGTTCTATAATAAATACTATAAATGCCTATGCACAGGTGTCCTGATATCATGGCTAGAAGATAAAACCCTTGTGATTTCAGGTCACATTAAATATCCTACACTTTATAATATACTTATTATTACTTTAAAATATAGAACAGAAGCATTATAAAAATAATTAAATTTAAAATATATGCTTTTAGAATAAACATTTAATTTTGAATTACTTAATAATTTATTGAATCATTTACTACTGAGGATTTAGTTCTGCAATCAATCCAGAACTCAACTGCATTTAACACCTTAAAAATTTTATGTGATTTTAAAAAAATTGCATACGATCTAAAGATATTGATTAGTAACTGGTGGGTCTATTTTAGTTTGTTGACAATGGTTTGAATTTATATGAAGCTTGGGTTTTGCTATCTGGATTTAAAAGCACAATTTCTCTAAGGAATTTCTCTCTTTAAGTGTTTTACCTTCATTGAAAGCTTTGTGGAAAATAAGGGAAAAACACAAACATCTCCATTTTGGTTTTGTTTGTTTGCTGGTGTTCTGTTTTTGTAGGAGATTCAACAAAGATGGCATACAAAGACTGGCAGGGTTTGTTGAGTTTTTTCAGATACAATAAAGCAAATAGTTCATATGGATAAAACAAGTTGTGATAAACATCAAAATAAACATTGTTGAAAAAATTACTACCTAGAATTAATTGCTCTATTTTAGAAGCAGGTGTTTTGACATAAAAAATGGGGTTTGACTTTCTGACTTTCCTCATACTTGAAAAGTGTCCCACAATTTGTAACAATTCAAAAAAGTCTTAAGAGGTAAAAATCTGTGATAAGTGTTACTCTTAATGAAAATATCCCATTAGTTCTAAAGTTGCTTATAAACTTAATGTCAGTGGAGCAAAAACAGGACAAAGGAAGAAGCTGATTCATCAGTTCATTGATAATAGTCCATTTTGTGCAAAATTAACATTATATTGGCAGTTTAGAACTGACCCTAAATGACTACCAAGAAAAGCTTACACAAAGGAATAAAGACTAATGAAAATATAGTGGTGCAGCAGTAATATCTCTGTCTTTTGATATTAAAGGCACAGCAATCACATTGCCTGTGCTACAGCATTGAATGTGATGAGAGTCCTTGTTGGCATCTTCGGCGAGGTGCCAGAACAAAGCTATGTGTTCAAGAAAGTTTAACTTGTATCAACTGGATATCACAAATGTGATTTTTTTGCATCATGTGGTCCCCCTTCCTTCACACTTAAAACAAGCTCATTGTATTAACTTTTTGATACAAACACACTGCTTTGCAAATTTCTTTGGCCAATATATATATTAGGGCTTAACACAAATGTCTTCATGTGTAATATCCAAATACATTTTTGACTGCTTTGATAAATAATCTAGAGTTTTATTTATACATCCTCAGCAGAGTTTTCTGGAAGGGTAGGAGAAAAAATTAATTTTCTGTTGATTAATTTATATTTAGGAAAATGAAGGAGATTTCCCTGTCGTACACTAAAAAAAAAAGTTCACAGTGGTATTAAAGTAAAAACAGAAGCATGATGATTCATTTTTACAGCAGGTAGATTTGAAACCTTGCTGTCTAAGGAAGTAGCCTTTGGGGACCCAGGAAACAAATTCCTGACTTGTTATTTTCACTGGCTAAGGTCCTTTACTTAATCTGAAAATTATACACAGCATCCAATTATACAGTCTGCTAAGATTTTCTCAGGTGTCCTTTTCAGCTTTCCTACCTGAAAACTCTATTGTTTAAATTCACCACCCCCACCCCCCTCAAACAGTTTTCTGTCAATTACTTACACTCTCTTACAGAAACAGTGGACATATAATGAGAGAGGGAATTGCAAAATTTCTCTGCAGGTATGATTGTGCATGTCTACACACAGCATAAAAGCTGTAGTGCAGGACTTTGAATTATGAAGCAATAAAACATATTAGAAATACTTGAAAACAATCTGAACAATCAGAAATAAAAAAGTAAATGGTTCTGAGACATAAGACAACAGACCAAATAAGATGTGTCCTCATTAGCTGAAAACAAACTTGGAATAACCACGTCAATCACAGAAATGATTGTTCATTCTGGGCTTAAGATTTAAAGTTTATATCTTATCTCTTGATATCAGAAAAAAGTTTTTTTTCTAAAAATCAAATATGCTATTACAGTAGTCTCAATTAAAATTAGTTGTGAAACGCAGATTTATATCAGAACTCTCTTATTTTGTTTGTTTGTCTTGTTGTTGCTGCTGTTGTTTTTGTTTAATTCCGAAAGCAAGAACAGGGAAATAAGACAAACATACAAAGACAGAAAATATAGAGTGACTACAGGAAAGGCTGGTGGTAAAAGCAATGAGCAGAGGGAACTACTGCCAATTCAAGAAGATTTGTCCCACCAGAAACAGGTACACATTTATAATACATTATACTACTTGTCTATATCATTTGAACTTTCAAAGAAATAGTAAAAAATTACCTTTCCCACATACTGAGGTTCAGAGCCCATGTACTCCTCCAGCACAAAAAATTGATTCCACACCCAGCCTCGTTTGACTCTCTGGGCAGATGATCTCCTCCCTGGCGCTGGGACAACATTTTCTCTTGGCTGTGCTTCTGAAATCTCTTGTGCTTGTGGATGCAGTGGTGTTAGGAGACCTCCATCGAACAGGACCCAGAGAAGCAGGGATAAGCAGTTCCTTGTGAGCATTGGCAATGGCTTCCCTACCTCAAGTAATAAAAACTGCAGAACTTAGTGCAGAGCAGATGAATCCAGGTTTGAGGTGTCTGTGGCCTTCACCACTTAGCTTCTGATTTTATTGCAGAAATGCTAATGCAGGCATTAATCCTTCTGATGACAAGGTATTTGCGGCAATAAATTCCATCTATGGGGACCTATAAAAGAGATTTACATGCAACATCAAATTACATAGGATTACACTAAAGCATTCATCAAAAATTCTCACACCTAGTTACTTTCTAGAGACAGAGAAAAAGATTAAGAATCACAGTTTAAAAGAGATTGCTATTTTCATTGTAGCACTGAGCTGCTCTAGAACATTGTGTAGTTATTACAGAAATACCTCATTCTTGCTCTGCTTAGCATTACCTTTGTGTCTGTCTGAGAGAGGGCTGTAGGCTTTGTTTTAAGATCAGTTATCAAACAAAACTGTTTCCCACCAGTGATATCAAAAATGTTTACTCCAGGTTTACAAAAATAATACTGGAGAACAGGGGATCCACTCTTTCACTCTACTGCACAGAGCAGGAATCCTTTGCTCGCTTTCTCTGCCAGAAAAGCCTCTTGAAGTCTTCTCTACAGTGTGCTGCTTGCCAGGTATAAAAAACAACTGCCTGTAGGACTTAAGATAGATGCCTTTTACATTTTAAAAACAAAAATACAATTTATAGCACTATGGAATTCACCACTTTGTTAGGGTCATATTGTGTCATTGATTTTTAAGCATAGGTTTCAAGGAAATCAATAGAGCTCTGCTTAAAAAGCAGTGACATGATATGGACCTCAAAAAAGAAGAATAATAAAGTACTTAACCATATATATTTTTCATTTTTAAATACTGCCAAAGGTTATATTTTCCTTATGAATAATATTATTACTATCCATAACAATAAATAGCATTGAAATTCTTATTTCTTAGGTACATGCTGAAGTATTTAAATAGAAAGAATTTATAATCAGGAACCTGGAAAACTTAATGTCTTAAAAAAAAAAAAAAAAAAAAAACAAACCAAAAAAAACACCCTAGAAGAATAACTGCACTTCCTATGCTAAATTTAGGGTAAGATTTTCTGTTCTGAGTTGAAAGGCTATGTTTTAGGTCTTAATAAAAAAAGAAAGCGAAACACCTGGTGAAAGGTATCAACTGAGTAGTTTAATTCTATCTTCAGAAAGGATAAAAGATGAGGAAAGAACTCCCATCTGCTCAGAATCCTTTAAATAAAAGTTTTTCTAAGTTATGTTCAAAAAATTTCAATGTTTTTCATCTTCAGCAAAATATTCTTTTGTGCAATGAATAAAAACTTCTTACTTGCACAATCATTTGCAGTCTGTGGATTTTATTCCAGCAAAGAAACTTCAAGACATGACCCAACCACAACAGATATCTGCATTCAGTATATTTGGTATGAATTTATTTTTTATGAACAGTTCACATGTGGTTTTCTGCTTCTCTTTTTAATGCATTCAGTGGTATATAACATTACATTCAGACTGCATTCATCTATAATTCAGTTCCAAAATTTTCAAACTTTTTTGCCTCTCCTGATCCATGGTTGCAGAGTGCTGCCTCGTTTTTATGGCAAAATGATAGTAATCATGAAACATAGCAAAAAATAAAACCAATCAACCCAACATATCCTTTTGAATTGCCCAGACATTGATGGGAGGTGGAAACAAATATAAAAAAAAAAGGGGTGGGATAGTCTGCACTGCTTCAGAAATGTCAAAATCATGTTGTAGTCTGTTTAATTGCTGTACCACTTCTCTTTGCTGAGAAGACTCTGTACATTGCAATTCTCCCAGCAGAGCTCTGCCTCCGGCCATGTCTGTCAGTCAGGGAGCTTTTAAAATGTTATACAGCACCAAAAGTAATGCAAAGAGATTGAAAGGCTTCAATGAAAGGGGAGCAATTCCCTCTCGTCTGGAAGGTCAGTAACCAAGTGCAAGACACAGAGCACTTTAACCCCTTCTCCGTTGGTCTCCCAGACAGCCTCCCAAAATGCCTACTGCAGAGTCAGGAGAGAGCAATGCCAGTGCTTGCTTCATTTCCTAGAGCTTCAAAAAGATGATGAATGGGAGGGTCAGAGAAAAATGGGAGGCTAATGGATGTTGCAGTACAGGATTGTAGCACAGGAGCCCTCATCAGCTGCAAAAGAGCTCAACAAGAGCTCAACATGAAGAATTTCTTCTTCTTTTTTTNAAATTTTTTTTTTTTTTTTTTTTTTTTTTTTTTCTTCTTTTTAAAATTTAAACCTCAGTAAGGCAAATAATTGAGACTCTCATACTTTGGCACTTGAAAGAATCACTCCAGCTTCCTGTTCTGTGACATTTGTGCAGTAGGAAACTGAGGCAGAAGTTTCTCCCCCAGTAGCTTCTTCCTCCCCATAACTTCATTGCTGGCTTTGCAGGAGGCTTGGTCTGATAGAATATATTTTATAGTACCATTGAATCTTGTAAAGGAATTCAAAGGCTAATATATATATATATGTTTCTTTTAGTCTGAGCTTATTGTTTTGCATTTCCTTTTTAAGCTATGGATGTCAAAACTTGTCTTAGTGCTTTTATATTATCAAACACTCATTGGTCCCTTATGTACCTCTGATCAGAAAACTACAAAGACAACTAGGAGACAAGGATTTAGAAATCCAATCAGAACAATTAACCATAAGGAAGGTACTATATTTCCTAAATTTTTAGAATACTATTTCCAGTGATGCTCATAAATAAATACTTATGCAGTGAGATAGTTGTGAACAGACATGCACCCTCATTGCATCTTTTTCCTATATGTTACAAAACTACAGATGGTCAAATTTTTCTTAGATCTTGGGGTTTTTTCAATATTAGCTGTTGCTACTCATTTCTTCAAACTATCTTGTATGGATTTAAGCACCATTATGCATGATCTAATTAACCCATAAAGAGAGCTGCAAAGGGATACCCTGCAAGAATTTGGCCCCACACATGCTTTTATAACCTGAGATTGTATTTATTCATTTCCCCAGTTTGATAAAGGGAAATAAATGACCAAGCAGCAAGAATGGACAGTCTGTTAATACACAATTATTAAGAAATCTTGGTCATATTTATTGTGTCCCCCAAACTGCAGGCTTAGAAACTCATGAAATGCAAATGATGAATAAAATATCACTACAAAAATTATTTCTTGGGAATAACAAAATACAGTATAAATGGTGCTCCTTCAAGAATTTAGATTCTGACCTGGACTATACTGCCATTAATCTAAAGAGCCTGAGCAAAGAAATGCTTTTGGAGTACAAAACGGATGCATGCCATTGCTGCTGCAAGAGCCCTTAATCGATGGGAGTCATGGTACTGCAGACACAAATCACCTCACCAAGCTTGGCAAAGGTTATCCCTTCCAGAGAGAGCAGCCATAGATCCTCTGCAATCACTACTATGCACATAAGGCCTCATGCAGAGAAGTATTTGAAAATAAACTCTAAATGATCATTGATCTTGTCATGGTTTAATCCCAGCCAGCAACTCAGCCCCACCCAGCTGCTCGCTCAGTCATGCCCAGTGGGATGAGGGAGAGAATCAAAAAGAAAAAAAGTGACAAAACTCATGGGTTGAACTAAATACAGTTTAATAGATAAAGCAAAAGCTGCAAATGCAAGGAAAGGAAAATAAGTTAATTTACTCCTTTTACATTGGCAGGCAGATTTTCAGTCATCCTCAGAAAAGCAGAGCTCCATAATATATAGTGGTGACTTGCGAAGACAAATGCCATCACTCCAAACATTCCAACTTTTCTTCTTCTTCTTCTCCCTTTCCCCCCACTCTATATGCTGACCATAATGCCTGCCATATGGTCTGGAATATTCCTTTAGTCAGTTTGGATCAGGTGTCCTGGCTATCTCCCCTCTCAACTTCTTGTACACCTGCAGCCTCCTCACTGATGAGGTGGGGTGAGGTGCAGAAAAGGCCTTGACTACATAAACACTGCTCAGCAATAGCTAAAACATCCCCACGTTACCTACACTGTTTTCAGGAAAATTCAGAACACAGCCCCATATTGGCTATTATGGCGAAAATTAATTTTATCCCAGCCCAAACCAGTGCAGACCTGTATGATGTATCTACTTGGATCAGACCACAGATGCATACTGTCACACACAGACAGGCAGGAAACACTAAAGCTCCATGATGCACTCAAAACTGTCATCAGCCCAGCGAGGCTGGTTATTGAACCTCCATGAATGGAGGCAAATTGCTTACTGACAGAGTATCCATTATGCACTGATGGTGGGAACACTTCTGCAGCCACCTTAACCGTAAATCTATCAGCATAGAGAATGCTTCAGCTCATGTGAAATAAGAGCTAATGTAGAGCAACCATCGTCCTACACGTAAAGAGGTTTGAAAAAGCTTGGCAGTACTCTAAGATGGTTGATCATGACAGCAGGAAAGCCAGATAACATCTATAACCATGGATATGCTGTAACAGCTGATTATGTAATCTTGTTTCTCTGCAATATCTTGCAATAAGAAAAAAAAAAAAACAGCAGGAAAAACAAGTAAATGCTTTTGATAACTATTAAAATTAACTGATAACGTATTTGAGATTATATATCTTCTGGTTAAACAATAGGTAAAAGGATATGGTAAATCTTTCTCTGAGTTTAGACAAATCAGGTGGATAACCTCAAAGTTACTTAATTAAACAAATACCATTGGATTAGACTCTAAATGACCGTATTTCTTTGTGAGTTTGACTTTCTTGAGTTTCACAACCTATCTAGACACTTTGCAAATAAAAGTAATTCTTCCTTTTTCCACCTGGTCTTTTGAGCTGGGGTGGGAACTACTTGATAATATCAAAAGAAGGGTTAGGAGGGAGATTACAAGTAAACAGATTACAAGCCTCAAACTAGCAAAGAGTTTAATTCTCAATCTATCCATCCTACAAATCAGAAAATTTTCAAGACATTAAGCAGGTCCGACCTCTGCAGCTCCTACAACAACTTGGCAAGAATAACATCTGGAACCCATGCCAGGTAACTGTCATGGGGAAAAAATAATATCAGTGTTTCTACCTGCTGGAGTCTTAACATGATCCAAAACAGTTATTCCTTTATCTCCCTTTGTGTGAGATTCAATAAGCTGTATCAACTGTCCTAGTTTAACATCTGTCAGCAACCAAGCAACACACAGCTGCTCACTCACTCCCTCAGCCAGGAGGATGAAGGCAAGAGAACTGGAAAAATAAGTGAGAAAACTTGTGGGTTTAGATAAGAACAGTTTAATAACTGAAATATCATTAAAATATTATTATTATTAATAGTAATAATATTGTCATGAAAAGTAAAATAACTCAGTGAGAGAAATAAACCCTAATAAATACAAATTAAGATAATTGGGCACCACCAGTGAATTGATGCCCAGCCAGTCTCCAAGCAGCAGCTCCCAAACTTCCCCCTAATGTATTGCTGTGCATGACTCCATATGTTATGGAACATTTCTTTGGTCATTTGGGATCAGCTGTCCTGGCTGTGTCCCCTCCCAGATTCTTGTGCATCCCCACATGTGTGCTGGTGGGTTGGAGTGAGAAACAGAAAAGGCCTTTACTCTGTGTAAGCACGGATCAGCAATCAATAAAATATCCCTGTGTTCTCAATGCTGTTTCCAACACAAATCCAAAAATGCTGCCCCATACCAGCAACTGTGAAGAGAATTAACTCTGTCCCAGCCAAAACCAGTACAGAAGGAGCACTAGAAGCCTAGGCTGGCCCTTTGGCTGTCTGGATTGAATCCTTACAAGGTTGAAAATCTGAATCTCAGTCCCATTACTTCAGAGGTTGTTAATATGAAGTTGCTAGTTAAGAGGGGGAGCAGAAACCAAATCACCTAAGCTAAACCCAAATATTCTGTAGATTAGTGATGAGAACATTCTGATTCAATGTGAGAAATATATGTAGAGAATACACATATGGAAGCTGAATCTTGGTATTTCTGGAAGATATACGTCATCATATGGACAAGAACTGTATTCTGTAGACTACTAAACAACGAACAGATGGAAGCATTTCCTCTGCAATGACGTGATTTTAGCTCACTTTTGTTAAATTCTATTACAAAAGCCCCCAAATCCTACTATTTCATGTCAATTATTTTGCTGGTTATAAAATTACTAATAATTTGACTTGGCAAGAATAATATCAGTTTGGTTAAGGCTATGATTTTTGGATTTGACTGTCAAAGCCACTTCCTCTCCCTAATCGATTGTTCTCTGCAGAGATGTGTTTTGTATACTGGTTAGGAGATCAATTCTGATGTTAGTTGTGCCTACAGAGTAATACCATCTATGAATCTGGATTACTCTATTGAGATTTAACTGGCATAAAACCAAAGTGAGATGAGAATGATGTCCCCCACCTTTGAGTGCAATTGTCCTTGTAAGCACATTCATAGGAAGGTTGCCACAAAGATATATTACAGCACAAAACACGTGATATACTCTATCAATACCCAGTAAACATATTTATGAAATACCTAACATTGGAGAGGAGTCTAATTATGTCTGGCATTTCTAAGCTTTACAATAATAAAATTATTATAGCTTCACAGATATCCTTTAATAATTGGCTTTCTAACATATAAAAAAGTGATGACTTTAGGCAATTTGCTAACATAACAAAATCAAATGCTACATACTTCTGAAAACTGTGTAGCTCTACAATGCTGAGGCTCATAGAAAAACTAATGTAGAAGAGCAATGTAAAAATATTCTGAGTGAAAAATAATTAACTGGTTCTGTATGCAACTATTTAGACATATTGTGTTAGCTTTGTCATCATTAGCAATACTTACAGGAGATCATTTATGACTGAGCCATCACCCATTACCTGGGAAATTATCACTTCTAAACCACAAACATGCATAAGAATAGGAGGGAAATAATTGTGAAAAAAAAGGACTGGAACTTTCATTATAAAATGTAAATACATCAGTAAATGCACAGGTCTCCGTGGTTCATTGAGCTCTTGAAAGTTAACTCAGGTAAAATGAAATTTCCCTCCAGGTTAATGATTAATGTTTATTTTGCTGAGATTCTAATTCAGGCCAGTACTACTCTGTAAATACATAATGCAGCTTACAGTTTAATCATCAATTAAAAGAAAGAAACAAACTGTTTCCAAATAGAACAAAGTTTCCTTTACAAATATGGTCAGAAGATGAAGCAGTGTCATCAATTTCATTTTTATTCTGTCTTCTGTCATGTTTGACTCGGAAAAGTCCTATGGTGAATCTATATCTACTTTGTCAATGATCTAGAGTCTTTATTTTTGATAAATTACAAACATTTTCATTTCTGCTAGGAATCCGTCAATGTCAATGCTAAAGCATGGACAATCAGGAAACAATTCTTCATTCTACTGTCCTACACTTTTTGAATAGATATATGAGATGGGGAAAGGAAGGAAAGGCAAATAAATCAAAACCTTTCAACACATTAGCAATACATGTAAAGCAAGAATTGACAAATCTGAGGCTGAAGCTCAAATATATTTATAATTTTGTAACATGAGATATTGAAATGCATGTGAGCATATTTTAATGTTCTCTTTAGCATTATTTTCTTAATCCATAGGATATTTCTGTTTTTCTGGACCTGTCAAGAATTCTATCAGATTGCAAACATACTTTAGTGAAGATCTCATAATTAAAAGATTTTCTGCTATTTGTCAGAACCTGATTATAAGAAATTTGAAACAATTTATAGTAGTTTCTAGTGTTAGAAGGACTAAAAATATATACTAAATTACAAAACTATCTCAAAGATAGAAATTTTGAAGTGAGATCTTGCATGCATTTTTTTGTATATTGTGTATATAATGGTACAATTATTGCTTAGTATCAACTTGGTGTAGAACCTTAGACATTTAAAATTGAAAATATGGGTCTCCTCTTGCCCATGATTGCAACTTCTATAAAGTAGATTTAAATGTCTCTGTCTCCATCAACATAGTATTAAAAGGTGTTTAATACACAATATTCCTTCCCATAGTAGATTATGGAAATCCATTGTCCAACTTTTAGACTTTCAGTCTTCTGAAAGGTTAATAGATCTGTTTTAACAGCACAGAATTATGTAATTTCAGAGGATATAATTTCATCCTTAGGAAAACATGATAGACAACAGTTGTGCCCAACAGGTTTCTAGCCATTAATCTTGTGAATTTTAACAGTTAGTCCCAGAGACAACAAGAGTGAGAGATAACTCATCAATTTTCTGAACTGTGAGAATATCAGGTCAGCTCTCTCAGTATTCTGGAGACACCTACTTTATCCTGGACTTTCTCCAATGCTCAATAAAAAATAACTCTTATGCTTGGTAATTTATCTCTTTTCACAACTCATTTTGGCTTGTTTTCACCCTACCTACATTTGCTGGTAGGATTATGACTCTTTTCTTATCATCGTTGAACAAAAAAAAAAAAAAAAAACAAACCAAAAAACAAAAATACAAGCCTTATGGATTTTAAAATATCCAAAATAGTAAGGCTAGGGCTTCTATTTTGATTCTTTAAAAGTTTTCTTTGTTTTGCCCAGTATCACTGCATATGAATATAAGGTCATTAGAGCAACTGAGGCAGGCTCTAGTTAGACTGACAACAGCTACTCTAACTGGAGTACAGCCATCTCCAAATAACTTCAGCCAAAGTAATCCTCATTTGTATTTTGTTTCTGAGAACTGGATGTGTTTCGTGAAGACTCACCAAATACCAAAGCTGTGTGTGAATAGCTGTATGTCTCTCATCAAGAAACCTTTCACTCAAGTAAAACCCTCCACTTGCCAGTCAATGGGGAAGTGCTCCCAAACTAAATCAGTGATTAAACTCAGAGATGCTAAAAGCAGCCAGGAGACATTTTGTGTACAGTTTCTAAAAAAAGATTAAATAATATTTGTGCCTTGCTTTCATCTTTATAAGTCCTCATGTCTCTTGTGTATGATTGTTCATTTTCCAAACTCAAGAGTAATGAATTGAGTAATTTTATAACAGATGCTTGCTGTTAATTTCAGCAATTACAGCCAAGCACAGACAATAGAAGAGATGGTGCAGGAGGAAATAAAATGACACTCACTACTGCAGCTGTATTTGTCTTGTCTAGAGAAATAAATGCAAATCTTGTTGATTAAAATAATTTTACTTTTAGATTCTTTCCTACCTTTCTAAATTTCAAATTAAAAAGACAAGAAAAGAATGTGTTAGAAAAGAAACATGTCTTGTCATCTGTCTAACACTCACACTCAGCAACCTAAATTATTGGAGGCTTCATCTCACTGATTCTTTTTTTTTTTCCCATTTGGTACACATGTGGATCTTTACTAACTGGTGTGAATATATTTTCATAATGTCATTCACAAAAGTATCTGTTATAATTTAATAAATTAAAGGCAAATATTATTTTCTGTTTGTTTTGTTGTTCAAACATACATTCATGCCCAATCTCACAGACTCACAGAAAATACGGGAAATACACAAATTTAAATATGAAATACAAAATCTCATCAGTCATTGTAAGCTTAAAATTTCAAAACCATTTTTTTTTCTTTTAATGAAAATGTCCATGAAGGGTCATAAGCCTTTTTCAGTCAGCACTGATTTAATTTAGAATAGAAATCATTTCATCTTACTATGTTTCACCCTTAACACCCTACTTTGAATGACTTCAATAATTAAATGAGTATTAATTAAAACAAAGCACATATTTGCATAAACTATTAGAGTCAATGTCCTCATTCTTTAGAAAAGGCAGTGGTTACTTTTTTTTTGTTTGCAACTTAAGCAAGGTTTTTCCTTTATTTTTGTCTGAGCTCCTTCCATGCTACAGTAAAAACACAACTGTATAGTGGCTAGGTGGTTTATGATTTACGTAACTTACCTCAAGACATGTAATGAGCAGCTTGTTTATTGCATATATTGCATATTTTATTTTTTTATAATAAACATAAATTTGTCTAGTTATTTCAGTCTGCAAAACTGCAGTTTATATAGGAAATCAATAATATCTTCTTAAGGTTAAGCTCAGTGAAATGAAGTGCTGAAATAGTCCTGATGAAATTGCACCTCAGCTGAACTCAGAAAGAACAGCATTATGGCAAGAGAATAATGTCATACCGGCAGTATTATAGATTTGCAGCCAATCAATCAGACATATTGTAATTGCTAAGGGCACTGTCCTGTTGTACTAAAAAAATACCTTCAGGTCTCAAGGTAGAAAGATTGACACATTTAGTCTGGAGCAATCTAAATCAAATATTTCCCTAAGATTAGTGAATTAACCTTACTAGAGGACACAGCCCAGAGACACACATTTTGTCCTGGTATAAATGGAGTACTGGGCCAAAGACTAAGCTGCAAGGAAGACTAATAATTTGGTGGAAGTAAATATGTGTTCCCCTCCATGTAACCTCTAATCTGTGGTCAAGTGTGATCCACTGTGTGGTTCCTATAATCACAGAATCACAGATACACAGAATGGTTGAGGTTGGATGGGACTTCTGGAATTCATCTGGTCCAAATCCTCAGCTCAGTCAGGGTCAGCTACAAGAAGCAGCTGTAGCTACATAGGCAAAACAGGTTTTTTCTACAGGTGGAGGCTACACAACCCCACTGGGTAACCCATTTCAATTGCCTGGCCATTCTGCAAGTTTTTGATCCACCTCACTGTTCACTTAACTTCACCAGTTTCTCTACGAGATTGTTTTGCAGCCGATGTGAAAAGCTGTTTTAAGGTCAAGGTAAACTACATTCACTACACTCCCCTCATCCACCAAGCCAATTGCCCCATTACAGAAAGCTACCAGGTTGGTTAAGCATGATTTCTCCTTTGTAAACCCATACTGACTGCTCTCAGCCACCTTCTTGTCCTTCATGTATTTGGAAATGGTTTCCAGGTTTCCAGGGCTTTATTATTTTCCTGAGGACTTTAGTGAGGTTGATGCCTTAGGCCCCATGGATTTGTGTATGTACTGATTGCTGAAGTGCTCCCAGCCTGGTCCTCCATCACTGAGAGCAAATCTTTGGTCTATACATTAGCAGCAGGTACTTCTTGTTTTCCTGGAATTTCAAAGCCTCACCCACAAGCACTATGACCAAGTCTCTTCATGAAGATAGCTTTTGTGGTTTACACTAAGACAGTAAGCGAGCCAAAATAAACCCTCTTATTTTTCAATCCCTCTTCACTTCCCTCTAGGAAGCCTTTGAAAGTCCCAAGGACTTTTAGAGAAGATTATTGTTCATTCTTCTATTAAATTCCCAATTTCTTCCTTATAAATGAATTAGTCTCTTTTTTATTACTATTAGTTACTACATATGTTAACATGGAAGTCCAAAATATAGGTCTATATTCTGTGTTCCTAAATAAAGTATTTAGATTTTTCAGAAACACTCTTGACTTCAAATACCTGGTGAAACCCTTAGAATGCTTTCAAGAAACAAAGTACTCTAAAGAATTACAAGCAAATAGAAATACACATGCAGATATTCAACAGATACTAAATACACTAAATAAAAGCTATTTGAAAGACAACATTTTAATGTAATGGACAAAAAGAGGAGCTCACCTATGACATCTAAAATATTTATTTGTTTTTTTTGTTTTTTGCATAAAGGTCTAAATTTTAATGATTGGGGTCACACTTTATCATAAACAAAATGAACAAACTTTTTTTTTCTAATGAACAAATCTTGTTCAGTGACAGAACTGTTACCTGGAAAATTTTCATGTATAAGTAGAGACAGCTCTGTTTGCACAGTGAGCTTTAAAAAATACATCTGTAAATTAATTTCCTTATATCTCTAACACTCTTTACAAATTTGCTAAGCTTCCTATGTTTCTCTAACAGAAATAGTAAAATTATTTCTGATCATTTTATGACAGATCATTCAGATATATAAACGGAATAATTAATTCCCCATAAAATCAAGTATTTGCTTTGCTGAGCATTATATTAAAAGCAATTGATGATATAAAAGACAGCAAAATCTTATTGCTTATGAAAATTCCAACTGAAATGCTTTTACAACTTTACCTCACTTCAGTTAAAACTTTCTCTGATGTTAGAGCTTTTGAAATTCCTGGGAGAGTTTTATCCCCAGGAAGAGTCTTATTTTCCATTTCAAAAAGAACAAATCAAATTCTTTAGTTTTACCCCTTTTGACACACATACACATTTTTCTATGGTTTGTGGTATTAAAGAGCATTTAAACCCAAACCCTGCAACTTAGAAATGGAATAAAGTTGTACTTTTTAGATTATATCAACCACTATTGGCTTTACTACTCCTTTGTTTTTTCCAAAAAAGCATAATGCAGCAAACTCCTGTGACAAAGAATTTTCCATTGATTCACCACTCGCAACTCCTCTGTTTCTCAGCATCTGCTAAACCACCAGATGTATTTCCACCTATTTACTTGCCAGCTTCATTCAGACCCAGAGACAGAACTTCAGGTGAGGACCAAAGGAAGAGAGAGACCAGACAGGATCCCATCAGAAACCCCTCTCTCCTGATGTGTATGAAATAGAATCTCTGTTGAACTGTTCAAAACCTGGACTGGCACTAAAGACACACACTTGAGATCCCTAACTATATTTTGATAATGCTGAACCAGGGGGCTATCCCTCTACTTTTTTTTTTTTTTTTTTTGAGTAAATATCATGAGGTTTCTACAGAATTTATTTGCATAATAATAGAAGGTGCAGAAACAAATCTACTGTCCCCGAAGGAAACAAGAAGGAAAAACAAGGTTCCAAGATTCAGGTTTATCATTTGCACATAACGAGCTACTAATTCTCTAGGATACATACGCCCCAAAACCAGAAAGTACTATGTCTTCTGAAGGCTCTTCCTAGCTCAGTGAAAAAGGCTGTAGTTCTCTGTTACCTGTGTTAGCTGTCATTATGGTATTCAAGCATCACTAATTTTAATTAAATATTTAACTAGTTAGCAGCTGCAGCAATAGTTGGCAGCCTGGCTGGGCAGCAGCACACAATCAGAGCAGAAAGAATTGTTGTGATTATTTCTTAATAAGGTAGCTAAAATGGCTCTCAGCTAATCAATGAAAAAGACTGACTTACTCAGCCCTTGTTCTGAAACAAGCTGAATAATAGTTACGCAAATGAGAGTTTTCAGACAGGTTACAGAGACTTTAATATTTCATTATTACAGAGAAATAATCACACTACAGTTATGTAAGAAAATCTGCAGATGAGGTGCAGGGAATTGCTAATTGCCCCATAAATCCACAGATGAATGTCAGCAACTTTGCAACATCCCAGTTGTTATACTGGCTCAAGTTATAAAAATTAGGAACAAAATACCGCACCAGCATTCCAGCATTCCAGCATGTCAACACATCCATCAAGTCACCCCTTTATTGCTCACTAATTAATCACCTTCTCTATCTCACTCTCTTTGCTGCTCTTTTTTCTCTTCACAAATTTTGGAAACAGTATTTGGAAGAGAGCAAAGGGAAGAGAGACGAGATGAGACTGTCTTTGTCATTAAAATGCAACTGCATTTTAAAGTAATACATTAAGTTTGTAGTTAGACACATGAATTAAAGAGGTCTGCTTCAGAGGTCATGTGTGCAGAGTACTTGGAAAATTAGGGCAAGCTTTTAGATACATATTAGCACAGGGAACAACATATCTTTTCATTATCAGCTTGTATAGGAAGTTGGACTATATGCCATGTTAAAACTCAGAATTTGTTTGCTTGTGTGAGTGATGGAAAAAATTACATCATCCTCGGTGATTCAGCTCACATGTTTCCTGTTTGATGGGATCTCAGAAACAGAGACCAAACTGTGACCAATCTGATTTTGAAGAGCACTATTTTTTTCAAGAATTTGCAGCAAATCTAAGACTTTTTAAACTGTCTTTCAGAGTTGATATGCCTTTCAGCCTATGGGAGGTAACAAAGTTTCACCTTCCACACATCTCTTTTGTTCTGCAAAGATTAAGTATTTAACCACTTAAAAAAAAAATAAAAAAAAAATAAAAAAAGAAAATAAAAGAAGAAGTAAATTTTTCTCAGAGCAAAGCCAAAGCCAAGTGTTACAATTTCTCTTATTGATTTCTTCTTTTCTCCTAGGAAATCAAGGTAAAACTCTCAGGTCTCTCAGTTTCTTCAACTTACTTCAAAAATAATACAGTTTTCAGTCATTCTTATGATAGCAAAGCAAAGCTTTCATGTCAACTACATTTGCTTTGGTCTTCAGGCCAAAAAATCCAGGACAGCAAATATCCCTTTATTTTGTATTCTGTGTATATATATATTCATAAATAGTAAGACATACAGAGACTTGTTTATATATACCTAAGAAAAATGAAAGTTTATTCCTTACAGGCATGCCTAAGAGTGGTAAATTCACAGAAAAATACCAGATATATTTGCTGCTGAATAACATAAATTAATCTTCCCAATACAGTGTAAAAATCCTTTCCACAACTAGTTTACCTAAATAAAAAGCATTTCTGAAGGACACTGCCAATAATATGACTTCCTCAGATGCTTTTAAGGTGCGGTTTCCCTTCCCATAGGGTATGGGCTCCAAGAAAGTTGCTGCTTGCCAGTAAAAAAGAAACAAAGTAGACACTTGGTATATCTTCCACTTTCTACAAAGGGAAGTGCTCTAGTGCTTAGAAATGAAAATAAGAAAATTAAATATATTCTTCTATTGAAAAAAAGAACCCAAACCCAAATACAATGTGTTATCCCAAAGAGTATAATCTCCCTGCATGAAACTAAAATGCATTTTCTATTATTTTGACTGTGTACCAGTGACATTTATTTTCCAAATTGAAAGCACTTAATGCAGCACTTTTACATTCCATACTTTATTTTTAAATTTTCTCCTGTCAAAACTGGAACTATAGATTTAAATTTGACAAAAGAAATAAAATTAATCCCATTTGTGTCCCAAAAGCTTTTTGAGGTTACAGAGGGTGCTGCAGGAGGAATAATGTGATGAAAATTTAAGACTAAATAAATAAATTGAAAACACAATAGATACCAGAATACATTTTGCTTTCTTTCAAAGAAAGGAATTAATAAGAGAAATAGTCCTTGTTCACCAAATTCTTACTGCAGCACTCAAAAAGTACAGCACAACTAAGAAGGCCAGAAAACTTTCGAGCTGTGAAAAATAGAATTGGACACTTACTGAGATTTTAAGTAGATAAGAAATTGCAAAAGAAAACATGATAGAAGCTGAAAAGATAAGTAACCATTTTAAATGTCTAATCTTTTCATACACCCTTCCCTGACATTTTCTCTTCTGATACTACTTTGGTTTTCCTTTTTAGATCACAGGAAGCAGAGGCAAAATAAACAAGGCATGTATAGACTCAAAAAATAATGGAATTAGATTTAGATTAGGATTATATGAAGCAGGAAACTTTGTAAGATGGGAAGTTCTTTCTTTTTTAAACTTTTAGATCTGAATTATCTTTCCATTGTTCAATGAAAGGTAAATATGACTGATAATTTATGTGAACAACTTTTATCAGAAATGGTATAGTTGGGTAAACTAAGTTAAATCATGTGAAACTAAAGAAAAATTATTTTAGAAATGAGGAAATATTTTTGAAACTCCTTTTAATTTCAATACTTTTTCAAAGTATTTTCAGACAAAGTGCCACTTAGAATAAAAAAAAAAAAAAAAAATTGAAATTAAAATAGTCAATAATGAACAAAGTCTATTGACCTCAAAATTAAAAAAAATACAATTTCACTTCATACGGTATTTTGAAATGTCATCTCGTAAATTGAATTTTATTCGTAATTTAAGAAACAAACAAATTGAAACACAGATTCCTTCACTTTTGGAATTATCAGATTTTTAGATCAATCCTAATTTAAAATCAAGAACAATTGTAAAACAAAGTTTTTTCAAAAAAGGTTTCCTAAACAGTAAAGGAAAAAAAAAAAAAAGCCTGTTTTCCGTTCAATGAAGCATTCCAAGGTAAGACCTCTCATAAAAACAGTATATTGTAGTGTTGTAGAGCAATTTTTTTCCATTGCTTTTTAATAAAAGAGACTATGTGAATCTTTTTGAACAAAAACAGCAACTAAAAAAAAAAAAAGGAAAAAAAATCCAAGTACAGCAGTAGCACTGCATCCTGAAACCACTGTTGTCATAAATGAAATGGAGTACATTCCAGTTGGAGATATCAGTTGTTGGAGGTACAAACAGAAGAGAAAAAGAGAAGATTAAAAGGTACCATCCTGTAAAGCAGACACAGGAAACTATAAAAGTAATTTTCAACATAAAACACAAGCCAGAAGTCTGCCCAGATGGTTGAACATTTCATATTAGCAGAGAGGTAAAATCTATGTCCCCATGATGGGCGATGACCTAATGAGTTGGAGACTACAGAAATCCAGCAGTTACAAGCAGAGGAAATTCAGCCACAGAAAGAGTTGACCAAAGGAGGTCACAGTTCCTCGAAGCCAGCAGGAAGAGCAGGGACTCAGCAGTAAAGATTTTGAAGTCAGCTTTTACTTATGCTCACATGATTGAATATTATAACCCAGCAGTTCTAAATAATTCTCTCCATAAAATGACAGTTTAATTCTATAAAATCAACATAATTTTCATCTATCAAATGCTGAGCTGTGACAAGAAAGACTTATTTGCATGAATTTCCATCCTTCTGTCAACACAAAGTTTCCTGTCAGGCTTGTGCTCTTGCACCTGCTCAAGATCTCAAGGCTTTCCAATCAACCTCCTTGGGGCCTGTAAGCCTGACTTCCCTTTCTTCAGCCACTTTTGTCACTTGTGTTCTCCTCCTACCTTTCCCCATTACATACAGTAATACAAAGTCCTTGCTTTGAGACAAAGGCCACAAAATCAATTAAGATTTCTCTCTTACCAAACCACTGCTCCCCATACTCTGGTGCTTCTGATTTAGGAAAGGGAAATAATAAAGATAATTAAGTCAAACCAATTACATTTCATTCTGCAAAACGAACAAACAAACAAACAAACAAACAAAAAAACTTAACAAATTTTAATCTTTATTGCATTTAACTTTGGGGCTTGGAGTTTGGTTTTTTTAAATAAATACTTCAGACTATTTTGTCCCACAGGGCTCCGTCTTAAGACCGATGTTTTTGAATATCTTCATCAATGACATAAGCAGTGAGATCAAACACACCCTCAGCAAGCTGGCAGATGCAGTGATGAGTGAGTTCAAGCTGAGTGATGCAGTTGACACACCTGAAGGATGGGATGCCATCCAGAGGGACCTGACCAAACTTGAGAACTGTGATGAAGAGAAAATCATGAGGTTCAAAATGGCCAAGTGCAAGGTGCTGCACCTGGGTCAGGGCAATCCCAGAAATGACTGAAAAATAACTAATTGAAAGCAGGCCTTCAGAGAAGGACTTAGAGGTTCTTGTGGACAAAAAAGATGGACATGAGGAAACAGTGTGTGCTCACAGCCCAGAAAGCCCATCATATCCTGCAGTGTGGCCAGCAAGGCAAGGGAGGTCATTCTGCCCCTCTGCTCTGCTCTGGTGAGACCACATCTGGCGTGCTGCATCAGCTCTGGGGGCCCCAGCACATGGAGGGCACAGACAGACCTGTTGGAGAGAGTCAGGAGGAAGCCATGAAGATGACCTGAAGGCTGGAGCACCTCTCCTATGAAGACAGGCTGAGAGAGCTGCAGTAGTTCAGGCTGGAGAAGAGAAGGATCCAGAGACACCCTATTAGTAGCCCTCCAGTATTTAAAGAGACCTTATAGGAAAGATCTAGAGCAACTTTTTACATTGGCAGACAGGACAAGGCAGAAAGATTTTAAAGTAAAAGACCGGAAAATTAGATAGGATGTTAGGAAGAATTTCTTTACTCAAGGGGTGGTGAGGCACTAGCAGAAGTTGCCCAGAGGTGTTGTGGATGCCGCATTCCTGGGATTGGTCAAGGCCAGGCTGGTCTACTGACACGTGACAAGGGGTGGGAATTAGATGATTTTTAGTCTCCCTTTGAACCCAAAACATTCTGTGACTCTATGGTGCTATGAGTCTATGAATAGTTTTGAAAGAGAAAGGGGAAGAGATTTTATATTTATTTATAAAAGAAAAGAGATTTTATGTTTAAATGATCAAATCAAATGTCTGAAAGTATTTTAAAGTCCATTATACTTATTATTTTAATTGTTTTTTTAGAATAAGATGATGCAGTCAAATTTTAACTGAGTTAGCAGATTGTTTTCCATTTCCACCTAGAGACAATCCACAATTTCACAGATCCCATGACATCCCTATTCTTTCCCTTTTATTCAATTAAATATTATCTGCTTGCAGATATGATATCTGCTAAGACAAGGATTTGGTTGCCTATTTCAACCTGAAAGGTTTTACATTGGCATGAATAAAGGAGACTGTTGCAGAGCAGAGTACATCCTAAGCTATTTTTCATTCCTGACAGACTTACATGGCCAAATAATTTTGGTGGAGGGATGAGGTGTTTGTTTGCTTGTTTGTTTTTGGTTGGTTTTGTTTGGTTTTTGTTTTGTTTTAGTTCTGTTTTTTTTTTATCACAAAAGTAGTAACACCTCTGTAAGAATGTTTAGCATTTCAGGGCTGTATAAATTACAGGTTCCTCAAGGTCTGCTCTTGGCCTCATTTAGTTTTCACAAACTGAAGCTTGGCAGGATACTTGCACATCATCTTTATTCAATAGACAAAGACAGGCTTCTTGAGCACAGTCTAGGATGAAAAGCATGATCACTTAGCCTGACATGCTTACACTTGCTCATTCTGATTGCAACAATAGTACAGATTTGCCCTCTTGAATAGAAACAGCTTAAACAAGTTCTTCATCCTATTTCAGTTTCACTTATCCTATAGAGTCTAAG
>VZSE01000987.1:1807096-1895907 GCA_013398275.1 Promerops cafer | reverse complement strand
AAAAAAGAAAAAAAAAAAAAAAGGGGTGGGTGGCAGGGGAAGGGGAGGGATTTCCCCTGTATTTGCCAAACCACAGATGTGTTATACCCATAGACTGCTAAAGCATATATTCCCAAGAGGGACAAGATGAACTTCAGAACTCTTTCTCTCAGATTAAATGTCCAATATGATCTTTATTATATCACACATCCATGGAAGTGTTCAAGGTCAGGTTGATGGGACTCTGAACAACCTGGTCAAGTAGAAGGTGTCCCTATGCATGGCAAGGGGTGTAGAACAGGATGATCTTCCAGATCCCTTCTTACCCAAGACATTCTGTGGTTCTCTGATATCAAAAAAATCTTTCCAAAAGATATACTAGAAGCCAAAGGCAACCCAAGAAGTAATCAAAGATTATTTTTTGATTTAATAAAAGCATTGTAAAAGCATTTCTCCTAGAATTTCATTCTTAGCAAGAAAAGATCCTCCTTAAACCCATTCTCTTAATTATTTGTCTCTCTATATATGGAAAGAATTCTACCAAAATTTTGTTTTGGGGGGACAGGTAATTTGGTGGTTGATTTTGTTTGTTGAGGTTTATCCTTACTGTATGTCATCTGTTCATATTAAAAAAATAAAGTATGGAATTTCAATTTTCCCGAGGAAAAGGGGAACCTTTTAGGTACATAAGTTTTAGGTAGGGTTGGAGCCTTTCTCTGTCTCTGAACTATGGAGTACCTGACATCTCCTAAAATGTAATAAGAACAGTCTCTTGAAAAACCCAGGTCTTTTACCAAGACAATATTACAAGCTGTCACTCTTTCTCCACTTTATTAACCTACACACGTAATTCAAATACTTAAATAATATGGGTAAAATTGCCACTATATATGATTAATTTTACCTTATTTCTCCCTTGTCACCTGCTTGGTAACTGTTTCACTGTTTCTGGTGTAGAAGTGCCCAGTCTGAAATTAATGTTTTCTCTATGCAGATAATCTATTCCTTTTTAGCTGTAATATTCATCATGAGTTGCAGATCAACAGAACTTGTATCTTGTCAAAGTACTTCCCTTTTTCCAGACCCTAAACACCATTAACCCTTGCAAAGCAGCAAGGTATTATGGTGCTTACTTTGTTTTCCAGACAGGTTGCATTTACTCCTATCTGTAGGCCAAATGCTGGAGATTTATTATTTCCAGTTCTGAGCTATGTTCATACTTATGCCTCGTGAATCTTGTCTCGGCTTGTTGGTAGTGTCCTGAATTCTGTTTGCTGGTTTCTGTCCCAGAATTTTTTACCTTTTTATAAAAATATAACAAATCTTATGGCCAGGGGCATATAGCCAGATTATATGCAAAACAGCTGCAGGAACGATCAAGGAACAAGTGACAGAAATATTTTCAAATCCAAGAAGAGCATTCTGGCACATGTATTTAATAAGTTTAGATAGCATCTCAAAGACCCTGGCTTATTTTTTTGTATTCCTTCCATATAGTTATGGATTCATTAAAATTGTCATTAACCCATCCCAGCCCCTTGGGCCTTGAAGTCATATATTTAAGAACAGAACCAAATACATCATTTTTCAAGTTCTCCAGTAGATCTAGTCACATCAGACTGACTCAAGGACATTCAAACACAACTTCATGTAAGAGTCATCTTTTACCTCAGAAAAGGTCAGGCTATTAGTGGTTTTAGCTACCTTTAGTGTATTGAGATGCAACAGTAACACACATTCAAAGAATTTATCATAAGTAGTTTCTACTTTTCATTCCATTTCAAATTTCTAGTTAAAGTTAACAGTCCAAAGTCAGATGCAAATGAAGCAGAACACAGATTTCTGCATGTTCATGTTTTATCTAATTTCTCTGTGGTAGGAATCTGTGGGTTTTAAACAGTCAATATTGTAGCATGGCATCTCTCTCAAACACTATTCTTTCACAATATTATACATATTGAAGAGTGACCTAGTTTTGTATCAGTCCATAAATTACAGATCATAAATCAGATGATTTATGACTAGCTAGACTATGCTTGAAAATGTTTGTGAATACACATTGATAGGAAGGTGGATTTTTTTTTTTTTTTTTTTTAAAGCTTCAACTCTGGATTTAATTACACATGAATTTAATAAGAAGTTTCAAATTTCAATTTGAGGTATGTGATTTCTTTGATATACACTACTGAATTATACAATCATGAGCTGAATTATTCTTTCAGCTTTTTTATTTTTAAGCTTTTTTTTTTTTTTAACATTTTCTAATGTTTTCTTCATCATCCATGTTAGATTAAGCTGCAAAATTTCTCATATACAAACCCTTATATGGTTCGGGAAGCCACATAGCCTCTTATGTTAATATTCAAATAAACAATTTCCAATCTTTTACTTGATGAAAAAAAACAGCTTCATAAGACAAAAAAATCAGGTTGACCTGTCCTTCACATGATGGATATACAAATGATGTATCTGCTCACTTGACTGGATGCCCAAAAACTGGACAAAATGACAAAAATGACAGCATACCTAAATCTATGCAATGCCACTAAGCAATCAAATCTGAACCTGTTACATGAGAGATGAGATGCTGCCCTAAGAGAGGCAAGAAACAAAGGAAGATGTAGAAGAAAAGGCCATAAGGAACAGAACACCTTGACAAAGCACTCAACACTGCTCCTGTCTAGGGGGCCACTGAGTAAAGAGGGCCATAGACAACACCTTTTGGACATGTCTGTCCATACAGGGGGTATTACTGCTTTGCTTTATAGCCTTAATAAATATATGGGACTTCCCATTATATACAATAATGTACAGAAACACTATTGAGGAGGTGAGGTGAGCATAAAGCACTAGCACCTCAGAATCCATGGTTTGGAAAAAAAAGTTATGACTTACATTTTGTAGAGCATGTTTATGGTAAGGACATTAAAATATACATGTGGATGAGAGTGCTAATGTCAGAAGTTGTTAGGAATTGACTGTAGGTTTTTATGGAGATATTTAATTAAATTTTGAAGGTCAAATAATTTTTAAGCAAAGCAATTGGGGCTGTAGGCTATAAATTCTAAGTTGTATCCATACAAAGAGAAAGCTTTGCAAACATCCAGGATACAAGATCAGCTCAGTTTTCACTATTACCTCTGATGCTCAAAAAGTAATATAAGTTTTGTTCTAGCTGATATCAACTCAGTAGGTAGATAATTTCTAGATAGATATGCAGCAACTAGCTAATACAGTGTGTCAAACTCTTACCCTTTTTGAACTCCTCAAGACCCAAATTTTCTTCCAAAGTGAATGCAACAAAAAAGAGACATTGAAAAGGGATGAGAAGGACAGAAACAGGGCTTATTAAATTTGATCTAAAAATGGGCAGCACTTCATTTAGTCCCCATTTACATTTCCAGTGCTCTTAATCAGCCTTCAAAGTGCTATGCATCTCCAGACTTCTATACTTTGGACCCCAGCTGTGTGATGTAAACTGAGCTCAGATATTTTAAAAAACCAAAAAAAAAAACCAAACAAAAAAACCCAAAAAAAACCAAAAAACCAAAAACCACACCAGGTTGTGAATCTACCTTTATATTACAAGATTTCATAAAAATAGCAGTGAAATTAACATCATCACCTTCCAGAATGTTTTGCTTACTCAGCTGTAACTGCCAGAATCATGTCTTATTTCACGTTTCTCAGAAAGGAATACCAGTGGCTTCTGATGTTCTCTCACACTCTTGGCTGATAAATGAAACAGACCATAGGGAAAAAGAAATGAATTATGAGACTGAATATTTTAGAGATTAGAAGGGACTCACAATTTACACACGATTTGTTTCACCTCTTCTACAAGAAGCTTCAAAAATTTACTTTCAGCCCTTGAAATACAGTATGTTTCCATCAACCTTGCTGCATTTTGTAAGGACAGAACGTAGGGGGCACATTAAGAAGACTTCAAAAATCCTGATTCTTCTGCACTCTAACTGTTCTGCTTCACATATATGGGAAGCCTTATTTTGTAACACTTTCTAATTCACCAAAACCACAATCTAAACATCATTTTGAAGACTGCACATATATTTAATGGCATATACATATACGACACATGTATCTTTATATTATAGAAATAGTTTGAGAATAATGAGAATCAAATGCACCTAACATATATAGCCTAATGGTTAGCTTCACTCAGGTGAGACCTCTAACTTCAAAAGAAATAAAGAAAATGTCCTTGTAGAGTTGAATTGTTGACAGCAGTGGCTTTAATTAGGCTTCACTTTGTCATCACTACTTCTCTTTCTGGCTGTACACAGCTCTCTCAGAAGAACTACAGAGAACTGTCTAGCCAGTCTTAAAACCAAAAGTCAACTGTCACTCATTCTTCCCAGAGCCATGGATCTCTGGGCTGCATCTGACACATATTCCTGTATTGAGGTTGCCATAATGGATGTGAATAGTGCTGATATCGTTTTCTTTCATAAGAAAATGCTGCTCTGGTGGAACACCCACTCTTCAACATATAAATGAAACTTCTGAGAAAGAGCAAAAAACCTTTATCAGAGACATAAAACATGCAGTATAGTTCATGCAGCAAATGGAGCAAAAGGGAAATTAGTATTAAGAATTCAAATTAATCTTCTTAGCATCAATAAAAATTATTTAAACACATCAGACTGCCTATTCCCCTTCAAATGATACATATTACCACAGTCTCTTCCTGAAAAAGGGAGGCACAAAAGCATTTTGATAATTTCTGGGATTTTTTCTTCCCTATGGTGTTGATTTTTTACAGTTGGTTTTCTTTGTACTTTTTTGTATCAAACAAGTTCCAGTTCCTCCACTAATTATGTTCCATAACTATTGCTAACTAGATATTTTCAGATATTTTAACTTTTAAGTTTAGTTTTGTTGTATACATTGAAGTAGCCCACCACCATTATCTAAGGCTTATTAGTTATCAAAGCTCAGGAAACTGATTTTTTTTTTTCTGTTAGATAATGTACCATTCAAATTTCCTGCCTTCCCTTGTTACTAAGCTTTGTTGGCCAAAGAGACTTTGCCTTCAACCAAAAGATTGCATTGCTTTTTCAGCTGTTTCACTACAAAACAAAATAAAAACCTTCTGTCATAAACTTCTGACACCTAAATGAATTGAAAAATAAAATCACATAACAACAAAAATCTTTTCTAGGGATTAAATTTGTGTTCTTGTATTTTTCAATCATTTGACTGCATGAATGCTGGAATAGATTAATTTGAAATCCTGCTTGAGTATTTGGAGTTGAAAACAGAGCAATAAGTCATTGAAAATTTAATTTCCCTTAGATTTACAGTGAAAGCTCAGCTTTGATCTATGGCATCTATGTCCCAAGAAACTGGCCATTCTTAATGTTATCACTCTTCAGACACATACTTCCATCACTGAAAAATAAGGTGTAACAGATATTTGGAACATTGGTAGAGGGATACAGTAATGAATTAACAAACTGAAAGTGGCAGAGAAAGCTTTGTAGAATGTGGTTACAATGAACAGACATCAATCAGCATGCTAAGCCTCTGATTCAGCAATGTGCTTCTGCGTCAGCCCCTGCTTCAAGCACAGGAGCAGTCCCATGATTTGAGCCAGCCCCCGACTTAACACAGAGGGGTGCACTCGAGGAGCAGGATGAGGCTCCAAAAGCACAGACCTGCCACAGCTCTGCTCCCATCAGGAACAAGCCAGACTCATGATGGCAGGAGCAGCCCCTGATGACAAAGGCACAGCAGGTCTGGAGAGTGGGGCCTTTCAGACCCTTTCAAGCCAACAGAGAAACATCCTGTGGAGCCATATGGCCACCCTCCTACTCAAACCTCTCTGGGTTTTGTTTATTGGTTTGACAGATATTGTTGCTGTTGTTGCTTGTGGCCCTATAAACAACAGTCCTAACTGAGGCCCTTTGAGCTCTCCTGGACCACAGTGGGCTGTGACCAGCAATCTCCCTCTGAGCAGGATGCCTCTCAGCACCAGCAAAGTCTCAAGTTTGCTTCACCTGGAGGATCACCCAACGATGATGACAGAGCCTTGGCTGATACCCCCCACTCCTAAAGACTCAGCCCTTTGACCACTAAGAATATGCAAAGGCATCAAACACAAGTACTTCACTGACTTCAATGGGAATTTTTCACAGGTATATGCCTTGTACATACTCCTTTAGTTCTGTGTGAGTATGAGTGTGAATATGACATAGCAAAAGTACTGTGAATGTTGCTCTCTTAAATTCTTAAATATATTAGATTCATAAGTAAATAGGGCCTAGAAGTAATTATTGTGCTACAGCAAATTTGATAGAATATTTGGTTAAATTGTTTAAATTAGGCTATCAATTAAGTGCTGCCAGGTTTACGTGTTCTTAAAACCTCCAGACCTGAACCATTTGTCAAGTCTGGGGCTAAATTTGGCAAGGGCATCCATTCTCAACATAGTGACTCAACAGGAGAGTTTCCCTTATTCTTTTTTATCCTTACAATTTCCTATTCTTACCCTTTTTCCATCCCAAGCCTCCACATAGATTACTTTTGGTTGATTTTAGGTTTTACTCAGATTTTTCTCTGTGTGCTTTAACAATCTAGTAAGTAGTGGAGTTGCCAACAAACTTTGTCATGCTTTTCCTTTGAAGCGAAACCTACTTTTGCCACTATCCTTGAGTGATCTAAAATATTCACTCATTGCACAACTCTTCAAATAAGTAATTAAATCTAACAACTCAAACAATAATAAGAAATTTAAAAAGAAAAATTGCAAGTTTTTTTCATTTTCTAAGAATTCAAAGCAATCCAAGATGATAGCTGATGAAAATTACTGAAAAATAGCCAAACAAAATCATCTTCTTTTCTCTCTTTCTGGAACCAGGGAAAAGAAAATTCCCATGTAAGTAGAAATTTTCAGGTACTGGTTGCTTCATTTTTCTGATCATTCATCAGTATAAGTTAAAGCTAGAATTTAGCTATTTGAACCAAAGAGTCAATTATGAATCTATGAAATCACCCATAATGTTATTGTGAAGATTCTGCATTATCTCTTTCAAAAATTTATGTTCATTATGACCTAATATAGCTTTGAACTTCAAGTGAAGATTTCACATTCCCCTTAAAACTTCCTCAAATATTCTAGTACACGAAAGTTGTCTTGTCCACCTTTTTTCAAATGCAACATTAAAGGACAAAATTATTGACTACCTCATTTATAAATACTTAGGTACCAAAATGTAGGCAGTCCAAACAATATTACTTAAAAAGAACTGGGTATGACAAATGACATCCTTACAATAAAGAACCTTTTAGACTAAGGAGAAGAAAGATATATTGGTTTCTAGACTGTGTGCCAATCACAAGCTGAATTATTCTGTTCAGTAGTATTTTTATGGGATTTTTTTTTTTTTTAAATATAAGGAACTAAGGGAATAATGCTGAATGAAAAATAACCTTACCATTTTTTTAAAGCTCATCCTACTACCATCAGTGAAGCATCAGGAAATCCAGCTGCTAATGAACACCTCTAACCTTAACCACATCTATGAAAAAACTTGCTTTGCCTAAGCATAACTGAGAAGAAAAAGCAGGCTTACAGTGTATGAAAAATGACATCTTCAGAAGTAGTATAACAAAATTATCTAATTCCATAAAAAAAGTTTGTATGAACATATTTTTGTACTACCTGTAAAAAGACTGAAGCTTATCTTCTGTGTGACCAGAAGGAAGTTATGGATTGGATTACAAAATGGTAATTATAATATTAGTGAAAGATTAGGAAATGATACAATTTCCTAATTTCCATTTAACCTAACCATTACATACAATATAATCTAGAGAAAAAAATAGTTAAAGAAACCCAAACAAACTGAAAACCCTCTTTTGTGACTTTCTAAGGTCTTTCTCTCATTTAAAAGTATAAATAAATTATTAAGTCAATCACAAGTCTTCATATTGATCTATATATCCATCTTTATTTTAACAAAACCAACCATAAATGTTGTATTCTTGAATTTTTCATATTCTTCAATGACATCTCACATTACAATGGATGTGCAAAAATGACTACAAAACATTCTGTAACTCATCTTAGCAGCAGGTTCTTGAACCAGCACAAATACTTGAATAAGCCAGCACTGAACAGAAACAGAACCCTTATGTTCTATCTCAAAAGAAAATCAATTTACAATCTCTCACATGAGCTTCTCTCATTCTGTATTTGTTTGTCCTTGTTTTCTCCTTATTAAAGGAAAATTGCAAAAGCTACATTTCTGCCACTAGTTTATTTTGGTCAATTAATGAAGCATGCATATTTGTTGTAAGAGATAAGATTAGGTGAAGTAGTTCTACTAAATTATATAAATAGTTGGATAGGAATTAATTTCTCCAGAATCTACAGCATGTTCACAGTTTTGCCTGACATGAATTCCTGGAAGACAGGTTTCCACAGTATACAGACAAATGTTTGCGAAGAGAATTAGAATATGAGAAAAAGACTGTATAATGAAAAGGAAAAATAAAATGTTATGCTCATTTTGGTTTGTTTTGTTTGGGATTTTTCCTTGGTTTGAGATTTTTTTTGGCAGAAAAGGACTTCTATGTGTATTTATACCCTAACTCAGCTTTAATTCTCTTCTGCCTTGTAATTCCCAGACAAAACCAGCCCTACCATACTCCTTCTGTAATCATAAGTGGAAATCTGCAGAGGCTTGCTAGAAGCAACCTTCAGGAATATGATATAAGAGCTGGATCTACCTAAAACCAGCCCAGATGTAAGAAGTGAGGGAATATGTTGACAGCCCATCAGGCAGGTTAAATCAGAGGAAATGCTCCTGAGATGTCCCTAGGACAGAAGATGGTGTGTCCCACATGTGGGAGTTCAGCACCACAGACACATTCACAAAGCAAATGGAAGTACTTAGTGTCTCTTCTTCATCTTAAGTAATTAATCTTGGTTTTAATTTTTATGCCTTAATTACTTTGGTAACCTCCTTCCTCTGCCGCAAAAGTCAGGGACTGGCTGACCTTGTAAAACAAACTCTGTCACTTTCTCCTTCTCTGTGTCATTCTAGTTCTTGGTAAGCCTGAATTGCTTCAAAGATCTCTGGTCTAAGCTGCAGCTAGGTCTGACACATTTACAGAAAACATCCATTACAAAACCTGCGTTTTTTCTCTTTTTTTTTTTTCTAACTAAAATATTCTCCAACATAGTATTCACATTCCATCAAAGTAATGGATTTTTCTTTGTCTTTCCTCTGGCAGAACACATTCTAAACTTTTACAGAAAAGTAACTTTTATTTTTGCATCATGTACTATGGAAAGAATTATTTACTATGTTTCAAATCTACATTATTTGCCTCTTACTGCACAAAGGTTTTAATTTCAGTTTTTAAAATTATTAAGATTGACAGCGACCTCCTTCAGTAACCATGAAGCACTCTACAGAACAGAACTCTGCTTCAAAGCCTCCACTTCTACTCAAACACATGATTACTTCTGTTAATTCATGGGAGTTGATGCCTTTGTAGATTAATGTGAGACAAAAAAACCCAAACTCTGTTCTTCAGAGTTAATTAAGAACTCAAAATCCCAAGTCTTTCAAAATTTTCTGTATGACTCTAGTGTGTAACAAATTATGTTTCAAGTTACAAGCTGGGCTAAGTTAAAAGAAGGAGGCAAGTGAAGAAGTATCTCTTCTTTGTGCATCTTTCTGATCAGGAAACACATGAAAAGCCTCCCTCCCTCATCAGCAAGGTCAGACCAAGTTCACAAAGTACGGCAATTTCCAAAGGGTAAAACCTCTTGCTAATGGGTAAAACCTATCTGAAAGCACCTGCCCTGGTGGAAGAGAAGGGGAAGAAAAGTTGAGCACCCCAGAAACTGCCATTTTGCCTCCCTCTCTCCAGTGGGAAGGCTGTCAGCATCAGCCCTGCAGACGCCATCCTCTGCTGCCACCATCCATCCCCTCCCGTTCCTCCAAGTCACGGCAATGGGATGTGGTGTTGAAAAGCGCGTGGTGCAGCTGAGCCCAGCAGAGCCAGCGTGATGTGGAGGCACAGCCCCAGTGGAGCCCAAGCCCCAGTGCAGCAGAGCAGTGGCAATGCATGACACAGACTGCACAGCTTGCAGGGGTTTGGCTCTCATTGTTCTCCGTTGTTTTGGGCTTCAGGACAGGGCCAGCCGGCAGCATGGGAACAGCCACCATCTTGTCTTTGTTCCAGCGGCCAGACAGAACTAAGTTTATGTGGTTTTTTTGTGGGAAAAGCATCTTCTCTTTTTGTATATTTTTTGTTAATGCGATCGCTGCTGTTACTGTGCATCTTATTCCATTGCTTTTTGTTTTCAGTAAATTGTTATCTCAACCCATAGTCTCTGCCTTTGCCTCTCTCATGCTGGAAGGGGTGAGGGGAAGGCGAGTGGGATATTTGTAATTTAATTTCCATGTGGGGTTAAACCACCACAACATCACTGAAATGACTGAGACCTTGACTGAATTTGCCTAGTGCCCAGCCTGAACCGTTACATGACTCTGGTATGTGCTGTAAAAGCAAACCAAGTGCAAAGAGTTTCTGTGGAGAGGCTTCTCTCAAAGCTCTGGGCTACACCTGACCTGCTCTGATGATTAGGTACACACAGAAAAGAAACAAAGACGATGAACTCATAACAAATTTGTGCCCAGGTAAGACATTTTGGAGCAGGAAGCCAGGAGGTGATAGTAACCTAGGTGTCAATGTCCAGATGACTATAGCTATGGAGAAAGTGAAAGGGAATGGTGATGTCACCAATGAAAACATTGGTTACTTACATCAGTTAGCTGTGTTAGAAAGCAACAAACAGTGATAACAACAGCCCTTCATGGAGGACATCCTTGCACAGTGGTCCCGTTTTACTTACAAATACCTTTTACATTATATGCCACTAAGCAGTGTGGTTCTGTTCCTGTGTCTACCTCACCCATGACAAGTATCTAAAATACTCAGTTTTGTAATCCTCCATCATATTCAATGACTTATTTTTCCACTAGCATCTGACTTAGATAGTCAGTAGTACACACAAAGACCCTTCGAATTGTGAAGAAAAGAGATGTATGTGGCCATTTTTTTGCAGTCTTGCATCAAGGAATTTACAGCCCAGAATAGATACTGAGCTTTATGAAAGCAGCTAGAGGTATAAGCATTGCCAAAAACTCTGTGACTGGTGTGTTTTAGTAATCATTAATCAATTAATTTTTAGTTGCCAATTCTTACAACTAAAAAGTCCAAACCAGCCTCTCGCAGTGGGACTTGTTTTAAAGCCCTTGTATGCAGAGAACAAACTCCCTTGAGGCACCAGACGTTGTAATGTGCATGTCTTCTACCCAGTATAGCTCAGACTGTAAGGAATGCTAATTAATCTCCTACTGTCTGATAACATAACTATTTTTACAGTATTATTCAAATATTTAAAATGTTTTGACAAAATATGTTCTGAGAACACTTAACTGAATATGAAATGACTAAATCATAGGAATTCTTTAGATAACATTACAGCTGATGTGCTGTATGTAGCACAAGAACATGCTCAAATAGTAAATAGCATTTACAGTTTGTAAAATTTTGAAGATGGCATTAAGAGATTTAATACTTTAATTAAGAGATTTAATACTTCGAGAGACTTTAATGACTGTTAATGGTTTTACCATCGTTATGAAGGACCTTTTGCCCATTATGGTAAAACTGTGTAAGGAAGGTGTAACCACCAAAGCCCACTCCTCCCTGAATATGCCTCTGTACCAGAACTTTAGACTGTGGGTTAAACTGCCTAATCAAACTTGAGATACAATAAAGGTGACACTATTGTCCATGTATCTCAGTTTTAGAGAGAAGTAAATAAGGCTGAGTGAAAAGAATGTATCAAGACAGAGAGAGCTAAACCCAGCACTGCCCTAAAAATCAGCTCTGACTGGCTTCCAGGGCAGGGAATATGGGTAGAGAGTTTTTGGATATGTGGCATAACCTCAGGTGAGAGGCAGTAAACACCCACCCTCCCTTACACAAATTGTCTCAGTTGTAAACCCCCCCACCCCGGGAAGTCCACATCCATGGGACATTCACGTGAGAGGCAGCTGAGGAGGTGTCATAGTCCATCAAAGACCCCCTGAACTTCTCCCCAGACTTGTTGCTGAGGCCTTGATCCAGAGCATTGCACATGATGTGAAGTGATGCTGCAGATCTACAATCTGTTGCAAGAGAGTGTCAAACATATCCCCTGCCCCCCTGCCAGGAAAGGTACCTGGACATTCCCAGCTGGCCTGAACCTATATTAATCCACTGAACTCTTATATTTTGCAGGACCCTCTCCACCCCGAAGACTGGGAGAAGAGGATCAATGGAAGTGGCGACATTTTCTACTTAATCTGCCTCTGTCACTCTCCTTCTCACCCCCTCCCACACCTCTTTTTTCTATTTCTTTATATCTCACTGTCTGTTTCCCTCATATATACTGTTAAATAACATCCATACTTTTGACTTCAGCATATGGTCTCATTTGCACCTTAATTCAGACAGAGACATCTCTCTAAAAATTTTAATAACTGCATTGTAACAAATATACATCAATGTTTCAGTGTTTTGGGAGGATGAAACTTTTCAGCATCAATGATTTTGTTTTTTTCCTTATTTCTGCCTGAAAACACAGGCATGTGAATCTGAATTTGCTAGTAGACACTATAAAAAGCAGGTAAAAAGAACTACTTGCCCCCTAACTTAAAGAGATAAAATGTATTGTTTTATTTATTTACCACAGTAAGGTACAAGAAAAGGTACAGTACTGAGCTTTCTCACCTTTGAGATTTCTCTAAATTATTGAAATACTTGACACTGAAAGTTTCATGGCTGTTGCAGAAATAAACCAAATCGAAACTGTACAGTTAGCCCCAGAGGTGTGTTCTCCCATCCATGTATGCAGATAGTCTCTATCAGCATTAATGAGAACTAGCCATGCATATGGATGAGAGAGCAGACCCTTTAATTTGTTTAGATGAGACCAATTTTAATCAGTGTAAGCTAATGCATAATTTTGCAGCATGCTTGTGTGGTTGGTAAGACATGTTTTGAGGGTTTCACTTCATATTTCAGAAGTGCCTGTGTATGCTGAGAACATTTGAAACACAAGAATGTCAGAAGATTAGTCAGGAATATTATTCTCAGGGTACTTTATCCCAGTGAGAAGAGGAGCCACAGTGACACTGAGCGACCTCGCAAAAGCAAACCAGGACAGAGAGACTGTTGAATGCCAGAATCATGATTTTGCATTGAATGCCTACCATTAAAAAAACCTTAACAGTCATCATTGGGGTCTGTTATTATAACATATTGCTCTTGATCATTAAGCACAGGTCAGTAAACTTATGTTCCTAGTGAATCTTCAAAATCTATATTACTTCCTAACCTCACATCAACCTCATAATAAGCTAAATAAATATGTTTATTCAAACAAAACAAGCATCAAGAAAAAATTATTAAAATGCATTACACAAAAAAATTCCTAAAACAAAAAAAATAAGGTGAAACTGAAGACCTGCTCAGAGAAATACTTATGATACTCTGCCCCTCATTTGAAAATTACTTTCAGTCTCAAAAACAAAAAGTAGCTTTTATGTAAAATACTCTATCTTTCTACTGCTTCATCTTTTACTGGTAATCATTTTCGTAACTCTCATCAATCCCACTTTATGGAGATTAGATTGTTTTTGGAGACACAGAACTGTGAAGGCATTGTCTGTTTTATGAAAAAAATTCACAGACAGATAAATATAGTAGCTTTTTTTTCCCCCCAAACCGAAGACATATACATGTGGGTAAAGGACAAGAAACTGCACCTGTATAAATGTACCTATAAAAGAGACAACTGGTGCAGATCCATTTGGAAGATGATGATCCGTAGTTGTCTTTGGGTCATTTTGTTAATCTTTCCTTCAAGGTTTCACATCATCGGTGCTCAAACCATTTATTTGAGAAATGAAACTTTTAGTTTCTAAGAGGTTTCAGCTATTGTGCTTTATGAGGTTCTGTGTGAAGCCATGAGTAACCTGTAAAGATCATCCTAAATAAAGGTCTAGTGTAACCTTGTACTACACCCTATAAGTAGCCAGGATGAAACATAGAGAATCAACTGAAAATATATAAAAAAGTTCTAAAAGTACCATGTTCTGTTTTTCCTGCCTTATTTCCACAAAGAATACAGAGCTTTTCTTACTAAATTCAGCATGAGGCCAGAAGAATATAACCAGTAACTGACAGAAATACACAATGCTTCAGTTTCAAGAGATGCTATTTTTAGTACGACTGATGGAAAAGTAAGGTGACCACCCAGAAAACTGTATTATTTCATTCTAATATTTTACATCACTCTCAATATCTCAGTGGGGAAGAGGAGAGAGAGAAATGGTGCAAACACACATGTATGCATTCACTCTATGCTGCGTACATGTAAATGGCCAAACATGGAGATCTACAATTTAAGATGCAGTCTTAGGAGAATTTATGAAAGGAATCATGAGCATGTGATAAAAATGCTTTAAAAAGTCAACATATGGGTTTCAAAAGAGATTGCATTTTCCTCTTATATATAAACAACTTTACTTACTTACTTATTTATTCCAAATATGCATTCCGCCATAATAAGTGAGATGAGAAAGAGAAATACACTACTAGGGTATCTTTTTCATCTTGGTAAAGAGTAAATGTTTTTAAGGCAGGCAACACATTGGATCACTGATTTCTTCAAGTGAAAACAGTTTTTGGTAGTCAATACTGATATTGACATTAAAACATAAATGCAAGTAATAAAAGAAATGCCTCTGAGATACCTGTTTGGATCAACTTATTTCAAAATATATTGCAGGTTATAGATAGAGAAGAGAAAACTGGAGAGTGGAGTTAACCTTTTTTTCAGAGATGATGCTTGGAAAATTATTACTACATTATTTTTATTACAGATATACAAAAGTATGAAAATAAAATTTTTTAAAGACATTTTCTAAGTGAATCATATTTTGCTGCTACCTAAATTTATGTAATATTTATAAGATAAGGACTTATTTCCATGAGTCTTAGCATCTGAGAGAAAGCAAGCTGCAGTGTGTAGTCACTAAAAAGACTCCATAGTTCATCTTAACTGAGAATAAACCCAAACTGCCAAATCTTAAACTGGTCCCAGCTGGATATAATGTTACATATTTGGAAATTTACATAAACTTCCCTAAACCATATAAACTTGGAAATTTACATAAACTCTGATAATCTCCAAATAAAATATATGCACAAATGAATTAACCTCATGGTCTCGAAGTAATATCTAATATTATTTTGTTCTCTTCCCCAGGCCAGTCTGTCTTTCACATCAAATTCAGCACGTCTGCACAACATTCCAGCAACCTTTCCAACTTATAAGTGTAGTATCGAAGATATATACTATGGTATTTGAGCTGAATCTTCAAATTTTATTTATTTACATGGTACCTTGAATCTCATTATGTTTAGCTCTCTGGACAGTTAAAACAGACCTCCAATAAAACACATTAAAATGATACTTCATTGGAGTGAAAACTTCACTGCCAGCAGCAGCTCCTAGATTAAATAACCTAACCTCTCTAGCACCTCAGTAATTCACAGAGTGAATTACCATCATCTTTTAGTTGAGTTACTGGAGGATTTAGCACTACTAAAAGGTAAAAACGAAGTTTCTATTCTGTTCAGCATAAGTATAGGTAGACAGAAACATCCAAGAGAACTTTCAATGTTTGCTGATCAGGTGTGTGATCACAGACCTATTAAGCAGAAAATTCTACACACAGAACTGAGTATTTTCTTTCTAGCTTGCTCCTGTATTATATAGAACTGTTAAGAGAGGAAGATATCAGTAAAATTCCCTCCCCCAGTATTGTATATTTGCTACAGAATAAATCTAAAAGATGGTACTCTACTGTAGAGGGGGCAGTTTGAATGAAATCCAATAGTCACTGCTGAAAAACAAAATTGTCTCTTTCGAAAGAACTTGGTTTGGATTTGTCTCTCTCACTTCATATAAAGACTTCAGTTGTACTTTTTCTTTTTATACCTTTCAAAAGTTCCTGTCAAGAAGGTCTTCATCTGGTCAATAAATTATTTATGCTAAACCTTTAGGAGCCTTTTGA
Source organism: Promerops cafer (assembly GCA_013398275.1). NCBI lineage: Eukaryota > Metazoa > Chordata > Aves > Passeriformes > Nectariniidae > Promerops > Promerops cafer. The sequence goes on along the minus strand of VZSE01000987.1, from coordinate 1,879,753 downwards.
GTGGTCTTTCACTTCTTCTTAAATTTCTATTGTAACAAAGACCTAAAAAAAGTTTTTACAAAATACGTGTCGGTAATAATCCATGATATTTTACCTGTACTTTCCTCTTGTTTTATTTATATTACTCTCTAAATAATTTACAGTTGTGACCATCCCTCTGTAATTAAATTAAGCCATAATTGCATCAAAATATTTAGACAATAAAAGTTGTGCAGTTGCTTGATGAAAACAAAAAACAAAAACAACAAAAAAGGGAAAAAAAAGTTTTATTTTAGTTAAAAATTCAACTGCATATCTTAAAATTAACAGGCAATTCAATGGCAAAAACTTAATAAGAAAAAAGTACTCACTGAGTGTAAAACATGGCACCAAAAATGTTCATAAACATTGGCAGCCTCTCTAAAGAGAATTCACATCAGGGCAAAACTAATGATTATATTTTCATAAATTCTATGAAGAGACTAATTTTCCTTTTCCATCAATTAATAAAGATGCCTTAATCACCATAGCTTAGGTAGACCAATTAGACATACATGAAATAATCAACTGAGCAGTTTTCATACCTGATGCAAAANCTTCCCTTCCCTTCCCTTACCCTTTCCCTTTCCCTTTCCCTTTCCCTTTCCCTTTCCCTTTCCCTTTCCCTTTCCCTTTCCTTGACATTTCCTGGACATTTCCTTCCTCTTTATGTATGCTTGTAAACTACAATTAAATTTAGGACTTTGGCTTTAGGTAGCTGGAAGGACGTCTGAAAAAATCAATGTCTACTGAAATTTAAAGTAGGGCATGAGGGTCTGGGAAAGACTTGAGGGTCACAGATATGCTATCACAGGGCCCAGAGCCAAAAAACCTCTTCCCCATGATAATGGGAAAAAAAAGAAGTTAAACCCTTCTGTGTCCTGGATCCTTTTCAGCCATTTCCAGAAACCTATTACTGAGTAACTAATATGACCCTCAAAAATCGCAGACATAGGAATCTGTCTCCAGTGTACAGAAAAAAATCACAACTTCTCACTCAGCCTAGCAATGCATTTGGGTACAGAGATTTAATGTGGTTTTGAGTAAATTGGGTTAAATTCAGTCAGACTGGTAAAAAAACCTGTCTGAATTCTTAGTCGAAATTTTGCATGAAATTATGCATATTTATTGTCCATTTTCCAACTGCTCCTTTCTATAGAAAGGAATTTAAAATATCAGAAATCAGAGCAATCTTTGATTTACAACTTTGGCCAATTTTGTCTTGAATTTTGCAGCTATTTTTCAAAGGCTAACTTTACAATAACTTTTGATATTAAAAAGACATAACCAGTAAATAAAAAGCATTAATACAAAGAGGTATATAGTGCTTAGAGTTCAAAACAGACTTTAGAGAAAGGTGAAGCTACTCACCACCTATTGGAGTCATGCTGTGATATCACAAGGCAGAAAAGGAAATATTTTTTACCTTTTCTTTCTCTGTTAACAGAGAACACATTATTTTAGAGCAGTTTCATATTGAAATTGTGAACTGGAAAACTATACAGCTCCATATCCTCACATAGTTTTTACTAGCAAATCACTTACGTGTGGCTTTAAATTAAACATGTCAGTAGAATTACTGTACTTATCAGTACTAGTCACATGGTTAAATAGGCTTGGAAGTCTTTTTGGTTAAAGAACCTTAATATCTTACAACAACAAGCAGAAGTAGTAGTTTATGAACTATGAAAATAACCCCGGGAATTTCAGATATGAAAAAAAACCTGCAGGTATTTATTTAAAGGTAATATGGATGAAATAAAGAAATAATAACTTCTGATGAAAAGGAAAACCAAAATTTACATTAGGACAGTTTCAAGTTTTAGTGATCTACGATTTCTCAATTCTAATGCATTACTACTTTCCAATCTGTACACTAGTAGATGTTCTTAATTGCATTTGCTATTCAAGCAGTCACACACATACAAGCATACCAACACAAAGGTTTAAATGAAAAAAAATATCAGAATCTTCCATCACAACATAATAAAGCTTGACAGTGAACTGTAGCTTAATTGCTACCAACACCTATCTGGTGTTCTATACCTCTGATAGAAACTGCTGATCCAGGCAACTGCTTATCATGGTTGTTGATTAACCATACATGAATGTGTAAAATTCTAGGTTTATGACTTTTGGTAAAAGGGGCAGGCAATTCTGAAGGACTAAAAGGTTATTGTGAAGTTGTTTAGGGAGAAAATTAGAAGAGTCAAAACCCACCCAAAACATAAATCTGGCTACTGCTAAAAAAGACAGTTAAAAATGTTTCTATCAATACATTAGCAACAAAAGGCGGGCTAAGGAGAATCTCCATTGTTTATTGGATGGAAGAGGAAATATAATGACAAAAGATGAGTAAATGTTTGAGGAACTTAATGGTACTTCTTTGCCTCAGTTTTTATGGTAAGACCTGTTGTTCTCTGGGTACCCAGTCCCCTGAGATGGAAAACAGGCATGGGGAGCAGAATGAAACCCCCATAACACACGGGAAATGGTCAGTGACCTGCTATACCACTTAGTCACACACAGGTCTAAAGGGCTGGGTGTAATCCACTCAAGGGTACTTAAGAAGCTGGCAGAAGTGCTCACCAAACCACTTTCCATCATCGTCTTGGTTAAGTGGGGAAGTCCCAGTGGACTGCAGTTTGGCCAGTGTGATGCCCATCTATAAAATGGGTTGGAAGGAGGATCTGGGGAACTACAGACCTGTCCGTATGACTTCAAAGTCACTTAAAGGAATGGAGCAGATCATCTTGAAAGTTATCACATGACATGTACAGAACAACCAGAGGTTCAGGCCTAGTCATCATGGGTTTAGAAAAGGCAGCCCCTGCTTGACCAAACAGATCCCCTTTCTATGGCCATTCAACACCCTTAGTGGATGAGGGAAAGGCTCTGGGTGTTTTCTACCTGGACTTTAGTAAATCCTTTGACACTGTCTCCCACAGCATTCTTCTGGAGAAACTGTCTACTCAGAACTTGGACAGGTCCACAGTTTGCTGGGTAGAAAATTAGTTGGATGGCTGGGCCTCAAAAATTCTGGTGAATGGGTTTACATCCAGCTAGTGGTCAGATCACTAATGGGGTTCCTGAGGGCTCAGTTTTGGGGTTAGTCCTGCTTAATATCTTCATCAAGAACATGGAAAAGGGGATTGAATGCACCCTCCGTCATTTGCAGGTGACGCTAATTTAGGCAGCAGTGTTGATTTGCTGGAAGGCTCTGCAGAGGGATCTGGATAGGCTGGATCAATGGGACAAGGCCACTTGTATGAGGTTCAATAAGGTCAAGTGAAGAGTCCAGAACAACCACTTCCCACAGCACTACAGGCTGGGGGCAGAGTGGCTGGAAAGCTGCCCAGAAGGAAAGTACCCAGGAGTGCTGGTTGATCACCAGGTGAACATGAGCCAGCGTGTGCCTAGGTGGCCAAGAAGGCCAAAGGCATCCTGGCCTGTATCAGCAATGGTGTGGCCAGCAGGACCAGGGCAGTGATTGTCCTCATGTACTCAGCCACACCTCAGATCCTGTGTTCTGTTCTGCGAGTTTCACAGCAAGAAAGACATTGAGGTGTTGGAGCATGTCCAGAGAAGGGCAATGGAGCTGGGGAAGGGTTTGGAACACAAACCTTGCAAGGACTGGCTGAGGGAGCTGGGCTGTTTACCCTGGGGAAAAGGAGGCTCAGAGGAGAATTTACCACTTCTTTGAACTACCTGAAGGGGGCTGTTGCAAGATGAGGGTTTGGTCTCTTCTTCCAAGTAACAAATGATAGGGGAAGAAGAAATGGCTTCAAGCTGCATCAGAAGAGAGTTTGTTTGGATATTAGGAAAAAATTTCTTCTTGAGCTCTGGGACAGGCTACCCAGGGAAGTGATGGAGTCACCATCAGTGGAGATGTTTAAAAGACATGCAGATGTAGCACTTTGGTCCATGATTTAGTGGCAGTGTAAGGTTTGTTGTTGGACTTGATGATCTTAATGGTCTTTTCCAACCTAAATTATTCTGATTCTATCATTTCTACTTGCATCATTTCTTAATGCCTGCCAGATGATGGATATCATGCTACTTATTTTCTAATTTTTGGAAAAAAAATCTCTTTAGTAGTCTCAAATCTACAGCTCTCACCATGACAGTTTAATGTTTTTTAAAGCCCGAAATGCAAATTAAATACAAAAAGAAACTCAGACAATATATTTCAGGCAAACTGAAATTAAGTAATTGTTAGCTTTTTTAAAGAACATTTTCACTTAATATTTGGTCTACTTGAATATGTTTTGTCTCTTGACATATGTCTGTGTTTGGACATAATACCTTTGACAATCACAATTTTAAAATTATGTTACAGAGTTGATGAATTACCAGCAACCCATAGATATTCAAATGTTCATGAAATCAAATGTAATAGCAGGAATCTTTTTGTGGGTTAAATGTGTAGACTTATTTCAAAAAGTCCTGTCTTTTGTGAATTTCCTTACACACATCAAATTTTAAAAATGAACTCTCATTTAAGGTACCTATGCAAATGTTCCTTTTCTTACAAGCTCACGTATTTTGTCTTGCTTTGGACGTGCATGGATATGTTCTTGGCTAGCTCTTCTATGCAGCTACACTTCTATCCCAAAAAAATCTTCCATATTCTGGAATTGGAAAAGTCAAACAGAAGATTGTGGAACACTTGGTGAACATAAAAATTTGGGTTCTATTTGAAGTTTGTCTCAGAGACCATTCTTAGATTCCAAATGCTCAATGCTATCAGGTCAGCAGGGTCAGCAGTGTAGTCCATACTTTTCACAGCAGCACATGGTGTCTGTAAATCTCTGTTGTCCTGCCTCTCCCATTTTGAGATACCTTTGACAGAAACTCCCCATTAAGCTCTGGAAAGCTGTAAGTTCCTGAATTTTCAATTCCAAAAGTCACTTGGAAGAAATTATATGGCATTTTTCACACAGGAATAAACTTTTTCTTCCTAGTCTCTCCCAGAGGAAGTGTTCCAAAACTATACACGCAACTGGTACTACAAGTTTCAGAAAAACTGAGACCTAATTTTGTCTCTTAACATTTTGCTTATGAGAACCTAGAATTCTACAATCAAAGTTTAGGATGTAGATCTCATCCTGTCTGCTCCCTCGAGATTATGTAGTAAACCAATTAATGCATTCACTTTAGCATAACACTTAACTGCTGAATAAAAGAAAAATAATTATTTTTTATTTCCTTTGTATGCTTCTTGAAGAAGACATGAGACTACAGCAGATGCCTTGAGTAAAGTTAGAGGTATTAGGGGGCCAGTTTATATAACTGCTTTTTTTGCCTTTCCAAATCTGAATTGGATCATCACCCCTTTCATAGGATAAGCTTCAGATTTCTGTGTTCTCACTTTTGGCAATGGCCTTACAAATTTAAGTGTGACATAAGGCGTGAATTCTGTTATCAGACTGCACTTCAAATATACCTCTTTAAAGTACATAAAGACCACTGAAACTTCATTGCTATTGTCTGACAGAGGCAGCTAGTGCCTGTCACATCATAGAGTCCTTTATATTCCTTAAGGAATGGGGAACCATGGTGTCAACTTTTAGATTTGAATTTTTAAGTTACGTGCACTAAGGAAATTCACATTTGCTTACTGCTAAAACTGACAACTAACATATTACCACACTCCTCTCTTTCTTTTTTTTTTTCTTTTCAACTCTGCTCTTGTGGCTAAGTAGGAATAGTAGGCTACCTGCAATACAAATTTTAAGCTGTGAGCGTGGAAGTGACATACAGAGCCATTTAATGAAAAACCTTATTCATCTATTTCCCTCTCATTCTCATTAAGAAGAAAGAACATCATTACTGACGGGAATTATCAGGATGACAGCAAGTTGCTGTCACATCAAAACAAGGAAACATTATGGGAATTCAAGTTTAGAGGGTCTAAAATTAAGAAAAGGACTTGAAGTAGTATAAAGGAGTATGGATTTGTACTTTGATTACTTCAGTGTCTCTATTATGGTGACCACTAATTTTCTTTCTAGAATTTCATATAAAAATAGAGGATAAATAATGCTAGCTTATTTGCCAATTTTAATAATTTAATAATCTGTTTCTTTTTCATTATGAAAGGGGGAACCATGAGGTGCAATTCCTATCTCTTCCCTCTTGAGTGATACATTTGCAGTTACTCCAACTCTGGTGTTGAATGGAGTACGGTTAATACTCACTGAGTTGGTTGAGTATGGTTAATAACCGAGATATGCTTTAGTTCTTCCGAGTTACTGCACTAGACATTAGAGAACCAGAGTTAGAACCACTGCCTAAGGGCTTAATCCACCTCACTGGGAAGTCAATAAGAAAGCTCAGGTTCATATCATTGGGACTTGAATTAGTCCTAAATACACAGAAAAAAAATCTAGCTGATGCTACTATTCTTATGTTCAGTTTACAATTCAAACAGAATTCTTCTAAGCATGGGAAAGTTAGAACTAGCAGTAGGAATTCTCTGGAATTTATTTTGAAGTTACTCTAAGCAAGCAGGTAGAGAAGCTAGAAATTGAGGAGATAATATAAATTATGAGGACTTGTATTAATAACAACACAGAGAAAGTTATGGCCAATGATTACCACAAGCATTATATAAACTATTTGATTTGCAGTATCAATAAACTATTTATTCACATTAAATTGAAAAACTTAATGTTTATAAGAACTGTGGAATAAACAGATTGATGTCCAGTAAGTTATTTTTATACAAGTCCTCAAAAAGTTCAGAAAGGTCTCGTGCAGTAACAGCTTCATATATCATGAATTCAAATCAAGTTATTAAACTTAGTGCTGTTATAGTCATACAGAGAGGATGGGAGTCTTGACTTAATGTATTAAAAGTTATAGGAGTATAAAAAAAAATGATCAGTGTCCTTCATGCCATATTTAGATCTTGATTTTTGTACAGGAAAGAATAGCTCCTGCTTCCATGTCTTCTGGAATATAATGAGTCTCAGAGAGAATAAGCACTGTAATTTTCTTCCTCTTTAAAACTGGATTAATGCTATCTCATGTCTGACTTATTCCTGTCCTGAAGGAGTCTGAAGAAAAAAACTCAGCTCAGTAAAACAATAGTATAAAGAGAATTTTTGCTGGGGCATGGCATACAGGACGGCATACATTGTCTTCATCCTTGCCTAATGGGTGAATCATCACCTCACTTCTCTGTTTTCTGACCACTTTCTCTATTTTAATACAGATTACATGAGGATTAAACAGCTACTGAGCTTTTGTGCAGGACATTATAAGACCAGTTTCTTTGTATTGGTCACACATTTTAGAAGTTGAAGTTAATTGACATGAAAGAGTCTACACCAATTAAAATAGAAGCATATGTCTCTGCCATGGTCAGAATATTCTTTCTTTCCCCAAGAAAATGATCTTTTACACTAAAAGCTTCAAGCTGTCTTTATCACTGTACACTTTCTGTATTAGTATGCTCATGTCTCAAGATTTTCAGTGGAAAAACTCAGCTGCAAAACAATACAAGAAAATTGTCATTAAAAAAAAGAAAGCAAACAGCCTCCTAATACCTTTAAATTTTCAAGAATTCATAGCTGGTTTTTATGACTTTTTTTTTCACAGAAGTGATTGTGACACTGATAGTGAGTGAGCTGTTGTCAAGATATACTACAAAGACAGCTTCTCCTTAGTATTACTTTCTTTTTTTGAAAATGAGAGTATCAGATCTTGATCCAGTATCACTGAAATCAATATTACAAATGTTTCACTGAATCAAAATCTGATAATATTTTTTATGGTATAATTTAAAATTAAATAGCTAGTGTAAAGTTCATACTCTTGATTAAACTTATTTAAGGAATCATTGCAGCACATGAGTCATTGACCTCAGTGTGAATATCTTTTAGTGATGTGTTATAATCAGCATGTCTAGACACCCAAGCATATGATGTTTTATAATTTCTTTCACTTACCTTACCATAACAATTCAATTTGAAGTAGCAGAAAATGCTGATGTGATTCTACCAGACAGATACTGACATTCGCTGTTCTTATGGAAACTTATAACAATATGGAATAACCTCACTGAAGTCCCTTGATTTAGTTGGTATGCTTGAGACATGATATATTGATAAGAGTTTGTATGCTGCATGAAGTTTAAAGGTACATTTTCAAACTGAAACTGATAATGTAACCCAAATGGTCTTCATAAAGAAAGCCCTACAAAAAAATGACAATTTGAATATAATAGAATAAAATTATGAGAAAGCGATCCTTTGGCTTTGGCAGAAATTATTTAAAGAAATACCATCTTACTGAAATGATTCTGTCAGACTAAATGCTCTGTCTACTCTATTTTATCTTATTAGTTTTAGGTAAAATTCAGTATTTTATCACAAAGAAAAATTTAAGAATTGATATCCATTGAACATAGGAGTTTGATTTTGAGACAAGCTCTAACTTGACACAATTTTTACCCACAAATGTGGTATTTATGTAAATGTATACATCACAAGAAGTTGTACTGGGTGGAGAGTTAGATAAAATTATTCTAGTCTAGCTTACATTAGACTGGTGCTTCACCATTGTTTTAGAATGGAAGAGCAGCAAAGGAAGCATTATCTCCTTCTGTGATTAAAGGAGCATAGGTTTGCTTCTTTCAGGACCCGAGAGCTTCAAAAAATATGAACTAGTCTTACAGATACTCTACAGTCTGTCATCTGCAATATTGTAGATTACACATTTTAAAATTCTGTTCTTATCATAGACAAATGTCAAGTCATTTTCAAAAGAATCATTGCTGCTCACTTTTTCGATGTTTCCTGCATTAGTAAATGATGGGATAGGAAATGAATGAAAAAGAAAAAAGTATTATTTCTAATTTTTATTGTCTAAATTTGCTATTTTAAAGATGTCTGCAGACCCAATAAACAAGAATTGGTTTTCAGACAAAACAGAATATTCTATGATCACAGCACTTCCACTCTCTTTTAATTCCATGCAGTTGAGTTAAACAAAAGAAAGAGTATCTCCTTTATTTTTAGACTAAAATATTTCCTTTCAAAATCCTTCATAACACTCCCCTAGTAAAAATATGTAGTCTGATCATCTGATGTTCCGTCACTGTTTGTCTTCATGGGGTGTCTGTGAACACTATTTCTCAGGTGCTGTTTTCTTGCATTCAGGAGTCCACTTTGACCCCAAAAGCATTAACCCAGCCAGGTTGCATTTCTTTCTGTACTGCCATGTAAGATGTGCTCTACAAAAAATAAGGAACATTGACCTTGAAAGGAAAGGGGCAGGCGCGGGTGGGAAATAATAAATCCCGCAACCAAACCCATTCAACAGCCCAGACCAAGATCTAAGCTCTGTCAAAATGATTTCTTATTCCATTTTACTGAAGCAGTGCCATGCTTTATCACTTCTGAGTTCATGCCTTACAGCTGAGGCAGCCCACTTGAATTGGTAAGTTGTTTAGTTAAAGTATACACATGCTATTCACATTGTCAATATGATTTAAAAGGAAAGAACATGATGCAGGTGAAGTACAGCCACAAATGCAACAGGAAGCTGAAATCCAAACCACCAGAGCACACATAATTAGTTGTTGAGTGTCTCACTATGCTCCTTCTCCTTCCCATTTACAGCAATACTATAGTCAGACAGATGGTCCTGGTGACTCCTTGGTGGAGGTGGCCGCATTAGATCTTCCAGGAGCTTCTGATGAAGTCTTACAATCATAAGCAAAATTGGTCAGCCAACCAGAGCTAAATGTAAGGTAGTACTACTTTCTGTTTCATTACATCACTGCACACACAATTATACACCAATTTCAGTATAATGTGAAGAACTGCTGAATTTGTTTTGTGACTGTGCAGATGCTGAAACACCTAAATTAATTGTGAATTAAAAAAAAAGGCTTTCCAAATCACCAAAGTGCTCAGTTTGCAACCAATAAAGTTTACACTTCATTACATCTCTTCAGAAGTAGTTGTGCTTATTTATAGATATTTTTATACAAGTAGGTTGAATTGCTTGGCTCTTGCGGTCCAGCCAGATTGCTGCTTCAATAGAATAGATCAAGTACTGCCATACAGGCATAGGCTTTTTTTTTTTTTTTTTTTTTTTTTAAACAAAAGTCTCTGTATTAAAGCGCAAACCATACCATAAAAGGGATATTGGCTCAAACAGGAAGGAAATAAAAACCTTTCACTCCTCATAATTTGCAAATAAAGAAACCTAGACCCCAGAATGCTTGAAATGCCCTATAACTGCATTTAATTTCATTTTGATGTAATTGAAAATTCTTGTGAAGGCAATCTTCAAAGTTGAGCTCATTTTCTATTGCACTGCAGTAGAATACCAAACTCTATACATTTCATGTAAATTAACAACATTATCAGACTACAATGAATCTAAACACTCCTCCATCTGTACTTTGTGATATGTGAATAAATAAAAACTTGAAAGTAATGCAAATGAAGTCCCTTAAAAAGGATCCATAACATTCAGAGCTAGGTCATGAGTGAATGCATTAGTGTTCAATATAATTGCATTTTAGGTTTTAATGTTCACCTTCTTCTCTTGTTCTTACTGTCAATTGATTATCTTTCAGTAAAGTTTACACGTTACCATTAAATGTTAATAATGCATAAATATTAAACATACCATTGTAAAGTTAGCAACACTATTAATATCCTTAGTCTCTGTAGGCGATACTAGAAATTACTAAGATCAGTATCAATAGTCAGAATCATAAAAATGCTGTCTTTCTGGAATTGATAGCAATAAACAAAATACAAGGTACAGTGGATATTTAACATATTCCTACAATACTGGTGCCAGGAAAGAAAAGACAACACTCTTTAAACAAGATGTTCCTCTTAATATTTCACTATTTTCTATCCTTTTGTCTGTATGCAATATTTGTAAAATGCTGTAAAATCTTAAGGCACTGCATATTCTGAACAGCTTACCAATATTTTGCTCTCTAGATTGTTCAAGGAAAAAAAAAGTAAAACAAAACAGCAAAACATCACTGCATCACTGTGGGACAGAAATGTCACTGTCAGATTCCCTACTGCAGATCTCCGTCAGGCAGAGCATTGTTTAAAAAGCAGGCAAAGACTTAAATATGCATAGCTGCTCTAGATTTCAGTCCCACTAGGTGACAACAACTAGCTAAAGTATACATGTGTGATAAGCTTTACACACTCCCAAGGGTGCTAAATCATTGTGTTGGCTCAAATTTAGTTTTTAAGAGCTTTGTTGACTTCACAGCTGGTGAGTTGATGCTTTCTATCGCTCCACCACTTGGCAACAGATGCTTCTTACTTACGCACAGATGCTGAGTATCCACCCAACCCTAACATTAGCCTTGTGTTTTGAACTAATTGGGCCAACATAGTTGTAATTAAGAACTGAATAATTAGAAAACTAACATGATTACTTTCACAATTAATCCTTCTATTGTACCATTACATTCTCTTTTGGACTATTCTGCAAAGGTCTTATTTCTTTGGGTCCTGCAAATCCATCAGCCTTCTAAACAGTGGAATAAAATCATATTTTACCAATAATATTAAAGAAATCTTAAAAGGCTGGTTTCATCCTGATTTAAAAGACTTATAGTGTGCAATTAGACTGTTGTGGGGATTTTTTCTTTCATCCTATTTACCCATTATATGGATCCCTTTATAACAGCCACACAGGAAGAGAAACCATATACAAACATTAACAAAGATTTTTAAGAACAGTATGTGAACACACTTGGATAGAGTGTAATATAGAAGATCTTTAGGAAGAGCTGACCTGACATATCCTCTTTTATTCCTTTGACTTGGTATCTATTCTAAAGTGGGTGCTGAGGGGTAACTGTTAAGCAAAGGAATATAGCCTAGGGGAAAGGAAGAGTCTTTTAAGTGGGAAGCCTGCCTGTCCTGGGAAAATGGCAACAGTAGTACTTGGAAAGAATAGCAGATCATCTGATTTTAGAGAGAAGAAATAACAGAAAATGAACAACTAAAAATTGAAAATCATTATGTAATGTCTAATCAGAGCTTGAGGACCATACAAAGTGTGTAAGGACTAGATGAATATGCCAACATCTCACATGTGGGCATTACACTAACTTTAAACAATGTAATAGTAATACACAAAACCAAGATGTTTATGTATGTGCATGCTCACAGAAATGCCACTTCCTTTTCTCAGACACATTTACTGGCATATACACACAATAGGAACTCTATTGTTCTTGATAGTAAATATTAACACTAGTTAAATTTTCATTCTTTGGCATTAGGAAGACTGAGAACAATAGATAAGAAACATTATAGCTGCACGGGAATATTAATAAGAATCATAATTTATAAGTATGTATTAACTGCTGTTTAATCAAGTGCATCCAGTTATAGGGAGGAGAGGGAATTAGTTGAACACAGACTTTTTGAACTAAAGATTTATGCTTTCTGGTCTCCTCCAGGTGTTTAAAAGATATTATTTGCACAGTTATCTGAACTTGTTTTAAAGGGCATTTCAGAAACATATTCATCAGGAAAATCAAAGAAACAAGAAAAAGAAAGGAGAAGTAGTTCACAAACTGTTTCAAAGGACCCTAAGTGTTAAATGGCATCAGCAAGTAGCAGCTCAGCTTCCCCTAAACCAGCAGCAGTTCAGTTCCCCTGAGGCAGGAGGATGACTAAAGGCTGTAATTACTGTCTACCACTGTTATTGAAAATAAATATACTGCTTCCATATTCAAGAAGATATATAGCCTCAATCCCTCTTCCCCCACCAATTCCTTAATCTAAAGTAAGAATGCTTCTATTTAAGCCTATGATAATCTCCGGGATTGGTATCTGACATTATGGCAATTTGTGATCACAAGCCAGTCTCTTGTAAAAATATGAGTTAGGTCCTGAGACAGTGACTCATTACTTCCTTAGGAACAGGAAAAGGAAAATTATGCTAAGGACCTGTGGAGGGAAACAAGGACCTATGGAAGGGAAACATGACTCCCAGAAAGCAGTGGTTAGTATATTAACCCACTACCCTTGGTTTGCTGGGTTAGGATAAATGAAAAAAGGAAACAGTCTCCCGACTTTTATGTTGGGCAGAAGGAGAACTCTCCAAAAGCTGGAAACAGAAACCTCTTTGTGGGCAACATGTGGGGGGAAAATGAGACAAACCAAGTTTGTCTTTTTTAAAAATTTTATTTAAAGGCAAAGGAATTTTGGCAGAAAACAATAATTTCAGTACTGTATTGAGTCTAGCTGAGCCAGAGTTCATTTTCCCACAGCAGCCCTCACAGTGCTGTGCTCTGCATTGGTGGCTGGATGGGTGTTGATAACACCCCAGAGTTTTGGGTACTGCTGAGCAGTGCTGGCACAGCACCAGCGCTGTCTCTCAGCATTCTGCACCCTCATCAGAAGGCTGGGGGTGGACAAGATCCTGGGATGGCACACAACCAAACCAAGTGACCTAAAATAACCAAAGGGATATTCCATACCATATGACATCTGCTCAGATATAAAAGCTAAGGAAAGCAGGAGGAAGGGGGGGTATTTGTTATTTACAGTGTTTGCTTTCCAGAGCAACCGCTGCATTGAAAGTCGCCTGAACATCACTTGCTGACAGGAAGTAGAGAATAAACATTTTCTTTTTCTTTGGTTGTGCACATGCAAACTTTCATTTTTGCTTTAGCAAACTGCCTTATCTCAACCCACGAGTTTTTTATCTTATTTTGTCTTGACTGTCCAGCTGGGGAGTAATAGCGTGATTTGGAGGGCACTTGGCATCCAGCCAAGGTCAACCCGTCACAAGTATTTATAAACTTCAATTTGTCCAAGACAAAAAGCTCAGCAACTCTTGATGGCATCACATAAGTAATCACATTCTCACCTAATCTCAGTCAGAGGTGCTGCACTGTCCCACACTTCACACTTCTTTGGTTTAATGGCTGAAGCAGGAACTTGTCTATTACTCAACTGAGTAATAGACACTATTGCCACTGAATGACACTTCAATCCCAGACATAAGGGCACAGTAGAAATCAAGACTTTCTAATCTAGATTTTCTAATTCTAACAATCATATCCACTGTACTTCACAGCCATAGCCTGATCCAGCTCCTGATGAAATAATAGAAGGTTAAATTCATTTTCCATCCATGTTGACTCTTCTGAACAATTTTTTGCCTGCTCTGTAAACCAGAGTTTGCCAGATACTTCTATAGGTTTTTAACTATGATGCAATGTACTGAGCAGACTCTAAAATTTCTTTCAGTTGTGGGGTTGGTAAACATGATAACCTTTTTAATGAAATTAAAGCTAGATTATAGTACCAGAGCAGTGCTCCTTTCACAATACCTTCCATAAAACATAGTTTAATGCCTCAAAGAGGCATTAAATAAATGAATAAGATTATCCAATTACAAAGCTCTTGCAAATGCTTATCAAATAATGGTTGGTTTCACAGAGAGCTTGAGACTTCTTGCAATTTTAGGATATCAAATTCTTAACATACATGGGATTATACTCTCATAAAGAATTATAAAGTGGTACTTCAAATGATTACTTAGAATTAGTTTTCATTTCTGTGGCTGTGTTTTGCTTTAGTAACAGAGCAATGGAATTTTGCATAATAAAGAAAAGACGTATTATGTATTTCATTTGTATTCCTAATAATTTTCAGAATAAAAAATAAAGGTTTAAAAATGTTTTGAAAGTAATTAAAGAGAAAAAAAAACCCCTATTATTAACATAACCTCAATGTCTCATTAGAGATTTGCAAATAAACTAAAAAAATAGAACAATAATTTTGATTGCTAATACTTCCTTTTTTTTGACAGGAAATTTTTCTCTATTTACTTGTATTACATTTTATCTTCCATCCTACTCACAACATTTATCTTGGTACTATGGTGCTCTGTCTTTTCAAATGTTTGCCTTCAGGCGTACTGATGCTACTAAAGAGCATCTATTTCAGAGATCTGCATTAAAAATCACTTCTTTTTCCTG
Source organism: Promerops cafer (assembly GCA_013398275.1). Classification (NCBI taxonomy): domain Eukaryota; kingdom Metazoa; phylum Chordata; class Aves; order Passeriformes; family Nectariniidae; genus Promerops; species Promerops cafer. The sequence goes on along the minus strand of VZSE01000987.1, from coordinate 1,864,734 downwards.
ACAAGCTATTTAAAACATCACATTTATGCCTTATGAAGTGCACTTAAAAAAAATATATATCTACATATTCCATGAAAAGTAAACCCATTTGACCCAAGTTTTGTTTCTTTGCAAGAAAGACAATTTCTATCTGAGGAGATTAGCATTAAAGAGGTATGAAGGAGATATTTTCCAAAATAAATACTGTTGTTTATTTTTACTGGGGAGGCGGAGATATCCTATCACAGACTTTAGAAGAATGACTCCTAAAATGGTTAGTTTAACTGTGGAAATCAGTAATATCAGACCATTTTTCTTCAAAATTAAAATCTGGAAACAAGATGAGCAGGTAAGCCACACAACACACATTGATATAACCTCCAGCACTTGTATGTTTTAAAATTTTAGATGGTACAAGACCTCTATTCCTTAATAATTTTTGCACAAGACATACAGGCACAAAGAGGCAGAGTCAAAGAATGATCCCAAACATCCCAAATGCTTTGGGATGCATTGAAATGATAATAAAATATATGCTTTGAAATGATAATAAACGAAGTCTCTACCATGATATTTGTCCAAAGAGAGCCTAAAGAAGAGCTGGTAGAAAAAGAAATGTCTAACACTACATTCAAATCGTTTTAGGTAGATCCGCTTGTGTTTCGGCTCGTAGAACCTGCACTACAGAAGCAACTGAGGTAGGGTGCATGGTAACCAGCTCCAGCTGCTCTTTATCAAATAAGTGAGATTATATCAAGTTAGATTTATTAAATCTCAGCTGTTAGTTAAAATCATCATCTGTCACTAGGTATGTGAACATGAACTGTGTTCATATCTTGACTGGACCAAAGACATATTTAGAAATAGTTGTGAGACCTTCTACTTGAGAAAATTTAAACATAGCACCTTGCTATTTTTACCTGAATTAGCATCCCCGGGCATGTACCACAAAAAGGATTGTAGAGCCACTAGGTAATGAGAAGTGAATGGTAATTCTTGTTGTTCAGCACCCCCCTTCCAGCCCTGCACAGAACTGTAACATCAACATTTAGAAAGATAGTTAAGTGTGCGAGTTTTCTATTCAAAGTATTCATGGTCTTTGATCACAAATAGGGCAAAAAATGTCATACAATTATTACAGAAAAAGTGAGTTGATTAAAAAAGAGTGACCTTTAGAAAACATTTGCAAATAATGCCCACTGTTTGTTGGAAGATAATGCTACAGGCAGTTCCAGGCAAAATAAAAAAATAAAAAAAAAAATCAAACCAAATAAACAAACAAACCCACCCAGTTTAAATAACAGGTTTGGAGAAAAATACCTCTACCAGACCAGAAATACCCCAAATCAAAATAAAAAAAATAAAAAAATTGGCTAGTTTTTAATATTTCCTGTGGGGTTTTTTGGGGAGGCATTTTTGTGGTGCTTTTCGTTTCGTTTATTTGTTTTGTTGGGGTTTTTTTGTTAGTTCTTTTGTTTTTTGTGGGGTTTGTTGTTGTTGTTGTTATTGTTTTGGGTTTTTTCTCTTTATTAAATCATCCGATTGCTTGCCCTGATGACTCTGCTCCATCCTGCCATACATAGTATCTCCTCTACATCTAGCCTAGGATTACTCACATTCTTGGCTGCTGGAACTCAAATACGTCCTTGACAGATAAATTTTGGCTCTCAGGGTGAGGAAGAGTGACAGTTAATTGCTATGTGCTGCATCTGATGGGTAACGCAGAGTGGGACTGAAGTCCAGTGATGCACCTGAAATAGTTGCTTACACATTCTGCACATTAAAAGACATTTACAAATAATAATAAAAAGACGATAGGAATGAGATGAGGAGACATGAGGACAAATGCAGAAGAAAGTGATGGTGACTGAAAATTTTATTAGATTTATATGCAGTGGGGACCAAAAAATGGGATAGCAATTTTTATACTGAAACACAAAAACATCAGAGGCAAGTGATACTCTTTAAAAAGCATTTTAATTAACAAATTAATTTGAGTGTTTTCCTTATCAGCACTTACCTTTTCAACACCACTTCTCACACTCTGTATTTATTCTGACCTATGCACTCGTTCAAGTATAAGCCAGATATATCACGTTTTCTCACTTGATTTTTTTTGACACGTTCTCCTTCAAGTAGCAATTCAGAGGAGGAAGGGCCAAATTACAAAAAGCTCTGGTTTATAGAAAACCTGAGTGCAGCTCTCTAGGAGGTCAGATTTTAAAAAGCAAAAAATCAACAAACCAAAAACCAGCAGGCTATTTCATCATGAAAATATGGAACACAGCTCTACTGAGAGGTCTACTGATCAATCAGAACCTTTACTGAAAGGCATAGGGCTTTTTTTTTTCCTTCTTTTCTTAAAATAGTGTAAATCAGGACTTCTGTAACATCTGTTTGGAGTTACAGTGAGATAGATCTACACTGGGTACGTTAACTTACGCCCAAAATTATTACTATTTATGTAGTAAAGGATTAAAAAGTGCTCCTTGTGACAGTAAAAGGAACCTTTTTTAAGAGATATAGTTATATATTTTAAATTATGGCAAATAAGTACCATGAATACTATTAATATTTTAGAGAGAATTGAAAAGACACTTAACAAGCAAACATGCAAGTCCCCTAAATGGAAAGGCAATGGCTTTTCCTTTTGCTATAGAATTATTACTCCAGTTTAATGAATGAAATATTACTTGAACTAGAAGAGTTTTTGTAGAAAGCTTGTTGCGATAAATTTGAATGAACTTAGATTTGGCAGAATGGCTTTATCATCAAATTCCTAGCAGAAGTATTGAGTAAAATTCTGCTCAGACTGTTCAAGACAATGAAAATCTAGTAAAGAAATACTAGTGTCTAACTTTTCTTCATGCTAGAAGTATTCTTAGAAATCTGTAATTAAATTTTCCATTTAACAATATTGTTTTTATTTGCAGAATTTTCTTAAATAGGAAAAATGAACCTTAGAATTGAGTCTTTTTATTTATTTTTTAAGGATAGAGGATAGAATGCCAAGGAGGTTCTTAATAAAGGTACTTTGTGATCTTCATACTGGCTTTTAAGAGAGCTGCTTAAACTATCACCACAACTCCATATACAGAAATACTGCAGTATAACTAACTAATTAACTAAGTATATAAATAGTCTAAGGGGACTGCAGAACAAACATAAGGAAAAGGGAAAGGAAGTCAGAATCTAGATCTCCAGCTCAAACCGAGTCCTGTGTGGAGTGCTTGAACTGCATAAACCAACCTAATTTTTTGTGAAATTAATAAATGGCCACAGACAAGTGTTCAGCAAATGTGTGTCTGCATTTACAATTACACTTAGCACCTGCTGGCAGCCTTCGAAGAACAGCAGCCAGGAACCTACCTAATGCTTATAGACTCCAGGTCAAATGAGCCGGTTCAAAAAGCTGGATTATGGGATCAATGCAAGACTACATAGTTGATCAAGAAAGGTTAAAAGTCTTGTCTGTTTGCTGAAAAAGGAATGGGTTTGCATACCTATTTACCTTTAGTGGGAAAAAAATTGTTTCAAGCATTTTATTAATCTAGTCAGTCACTATGGTATTTTGTAAGTCTATTTGGTGTGCTGGACAAAGTATTAATGCAGTCAGTGAGTAAATGCATGCATGAAAAGAATAATAAATCTGGCCTAAATGCGGAAACAAAAACTATTCATCCAAGTCATTTAACTGAGTATTTATTGTCAGTTTTGGAGACTATTTCAAATATACTGTACTCTGAAAGTTGACAGACCACATAATTCTGGCACCTAAATATACAACTTTTAAACTTATGTGGTAGACAGAATTTTACTGTGAGTTAGGTGCTTAGGCACTTTGTTATTTCTACTCTCAGACCTCTACTTTTCTTATTAATATCTCCATAAATGTTTGCACCTGAGCTGTGGTGCCAGGTCTGGGCCATTCAGTACAACAGTACAGAGATGGACTTATTCACCCACAGACTCCAAATCCCACTCTGCTGCAACACAGGACAGTAAACAAAGCTTAGATCATCCATATCCCAACCAATGCAGTCATTGCCTTAAAAAATATTGACAGCTGAGACATCTGCAGCAGAAGGATGGTCCTCCAGCCCAGAACTGTCTGGTATACTTCAGCGAGTCTGATCTTTACAGGAAGACACTGCACCCTCAAACCTGAAGAGATGCAGTTGACAGAAACCAAACCACAGCTGCTCCTAAAGTAATCTGACCAAGTCTCATGATGTAAACGCTCTTAGTTCCCATCTGGTGGTGAGAAGAAGAGAATCTTTAAACAATACGATGCAATATTAGCATTGTAAGACCTGTGGTTTTGACCTCTGCTAAATACAAATTCTAGTAATCAATATGGAGAGATAGGTTTGTATTTCATTTTGACATAGAATTTTTCTACCTGGAAATTTGTTTCCCCATTCAAACCACCAGGCTTGAAGATTCAACAAGAAAGTAGAGTGAAGCTTTGTCCCTCCTGAAAGAGCATTGTATCCTCACAGCTTTGCTACAAAATAATTACCTGAACAAATATTCAGTGACACATGCCAGTAATTACACCTCTACAAAACATCTGGGCCTTTGTGAAAGGTTCTCTTATACAAAAGAAGATAGGGCTTGAAAGTAATTCTTTAACATGCTATGATATCTTATCTATGACAAGCCACAATAAAAAGAGAAGCCAGGAAAAAGTAGTAGCAAAGATTAGATTAGCCTCTAATAAGTTGATATAGAGTCTGAGAAGTCATTCTGGAGTTGCAGCTTTCACAGTGGCTTGAAAATAACAACCCCTGAAAATATGCACAAAGCTTACTCATTTAAAAGCATAATATATACATTGTAATCTGTGCTTCTTTTTAACTGTAATGTATGCTTTTGCAAAAACAATGTCATCCTGAAGCAGATGACTTAAACCTTGCAGCCTGTTTCCATGAACCAGTGAAGAGCAGTCTAGACACACACATACACTCCAAACCTGGAAGCAGAACCACATCTTACTGTGTTAGCCACTTCCTCTACAGCGAGATACAGCCCCTGACACAATGATTGTACAATCAAAAACAATTAAAAACTAGATAAAAAAGGAATCAAGAGATGGTAGAGTTTTTGGAGCACACACGTCCCATTCTTGTAAGCACTGGAGTGTCTTCAGTGGCGTTTTTGTTTCAATTAAAAATGAAAAATTTACACAGATGGGCCAAGCGTGAAAAGTGATGTCCCTGCAGCATCAAAGGAAGGCAGACAATCATGGTAGGTGAAGAAAAGGAAAGAATGAGGGAATGCTAAGAGGAAAAGAATGAAGATAAACATACATCATTAGGGAAAAAAAATGAGACTTTACAAAGAGGAAGGTGCTACCCTGAGGTGCAAGAATAAGTGTCTAGGAAATAGATTATGAAAACAACAAATGAAAGAGATGACAGGAGTCTAGTGAGACACAATGGTCTTGCTAGGAAAGCTGATGTTAGTTCCTCAACCCATGTTAATAACATAGGGTTAAAAAGCCTCCTTTTCAGGTAAAGCAATTTCCCCATATATCTTCAAGAAGGGAAACTATAGAAACTCATTAACCTCTGAAGCTTGTTCTATCTCACTGTCACCCCATACTCTTGAAATTATATATAATTTAGGATAATATATCTCTTTCTTTTACATTATCTGGCTTATGAACTATAGTCATTAACTGTTGTTTCGTCTTTCACGTGTCACTATCCCTGTTTTAGCAGGACTGTTCTTCACTGGTCTACGGTTGGTTTCATGTCAGTTTTCATACAGGTCCCTTTCCTTTACCTGTTTCCAAACCTCATTTTAATGAATCTCCCTAAAAAAGCTCATAAAACATTAAAGCCTTAGTATCAAACACTAATTTTCAATGGAGTTGGGCCAGATAGTAATCGTACTCTGCTGTCAGTAATAAGGAGATGTAGCTTGAGGCAAAAAAAATTAACACCGACCTCATTCAAAGAACTTGAAATATCTGATATAAAGTTGAACTCTGCATATATATATATGTTTAATAGTATTTGATACAGCCTTAGAGTAAAAAAAAAAACAACTTCAAGAGAGGTTGTACTACTTCCTGTGTAGCCTGTGTAATCTGTCTGCCTGTGTTTAACAAGTCTGAAAATCTTCAGTAAGTCAGATGCCCCAATTTGTTTGTTTAATAAGAGGAGTGTTATTTCCCATATTGCTGAGGTCACTTTTAGGATCATAACTCTGTATGAAGAGGCTCACAACCCACCAATGGAAAAGATGAGGAAGTAATTATAGAATTATTGTATGTTTTTATCAAAATATGAGAAAAGCAAGCATTTCCCTGTGTTAGGTAAGCTGTCATGTCATAAATGCTCTGAGGCTAGCACACCAGAAAGTAAACGCTCTTCACTTACAAGTAGATAGAACATGTGATCTTGTAAAATAATAATAGAGATGTATTTGAAAGACTTGTTTAGAAACGCACAGACACGTTGCCATGAAAGTGTGATTTATTTATTTTACACTTACAGCAACAGCTTTGTGAAACAAAAGGAGAACAAAGCCATCACGTCAAACAATGTTTGTAGTCAGACCTTGTGAAAGACTGGAACGGAACTTCCTGCTATTTGTAAGTAAATTGGATGTCTCCAACTCCAACTCCAACTGTTTTACACTTTATTTTTTTCCTTGCAGTGCATTGTTATCGTATTTTGATTATTTTTAATAATGAATACTCTGATGCATATGAATGAATACAATACTGAAAAAACATTGACTAGTTGCGAAAGAAAAAAAGTGAAGACATATACAATGCATTCTTATATGTGCATTAAAATACTTCTACCCTGGTCAAGACTTGTATTTCTGGGTGGAAGAAGCACCCAGGCATTTAGTAAATGTCATATAAATATAACATGAAAAATCAAGTAAGCCATATGCTACAACAAAATGAGGATCAGTGCATGCAACTACTTCCAAAAACAGCTTCCTTTCCAAGAAAATAGTGGACATACTGAGCCACCGTTATAAAAAATATTACTTTTCAAAATAATTTCAAGAAGGTGAATACAGAAATAGACAATTAAAATTGTTAGTATTCTTCGAACATCCCCCCAAAACCTCAGGTCATTTCCCCCTATGCTAATGTTTTTGCAAGAAAGACAATTTGGTGTTTTTCACTGAAAAGGCTAACAGAGTAAGTAACCTGCAGGTAACCAACATTTGCCTGAACAGTTCCTTTTCTTTTTTTTTTTTGGGGGGGGGGAAGCAAGCTGGGGGCAGGTGGTGAGGTGGTGATGTAGAGAGGAGGAGTGGAGCAGGGCAGAGGCTTGAGAGGTATATGTCCATATTGATCAGCTGAGTTTTTAATGCAGGATACAGTGCTATGAATTGTATTTCCAACAATAAATTATAATCAACAATAGAGATATTTAATGACAATAAACAGCATTGGCTGAAAACAGGAAGTGAAATTAATTAGCAGTTTTGTAAGCTGCCTAGAAGTTATACATCTGTCAAAGCTATGAAGATTTGAAATCACTTAACTTTGCATTAATGTTTTCTTTCTATTATGATGGAGTTTTAAACCAAATGTGTTAACTTTTAAGGGCAACAGAGAGAACTGACATTTTCAATACAACAGATCTTAATTTCATCCCTTATAATATTAAAAAGTTTGGCCTCTTTACAAGCTCTTTAATTACATCCCCTGATATCACAGCTATCAAGCATGGACATGAATAAGACTATCCAAGTCAGTTCACTTTAGACATTTCAGGGTGGATAGACCAGAGGTACAAGGCTAGCTAACTCCAGGCTGTGTAAAAATCTCTGACATTTTCCTATTACTCATTTAATCTTTCAAGACAGCCTCTCTCATCTACTGTCTTTTTTCCTTACCGATAAAGATCTTCAAGCATCAGTCCATTTCTTTTGATAAGTCTCACTTTCTATAAACCCATGAAAAAATGCATCCTCTCTCTCCTCAGTCAAACACTACTCTCACCCAATCGCAACCAATTTAATTTTCTGGCCACTTGTATTGAAACAGCACCCCTGCTCACCCTTTCCCCCCCCCACACAGAGGAGAAATGCTGATCCTAAGAAAGCAACTATCCAAATCCTACCAGCCTCCAAGCATAACATTCCTTCCACATGCCAGTCACAGTCTTCAGTCTGACGGTAGCCTGGAAAGCTGCATGCATATTCTTGACTCACATTTCAAGAATCCCTTACTGTCTCATTTAAATGCCATGGGACTTTGGAGCCCTGCATCTACGAGTTCCTGCTGGTGAAGGAATGATGCTCCTTATTCAGGATTATGTTTTACCATAATGTACTTTTGCTTTCCAGCTGCTGTGCTTCCTCAAACACATACACAGGGGGGGAAAGTGCTCTTGCCTTTCCTCCTCCTCCCTTCTCACACTCCTGCATGCTTCTAACATTTTATTTTTTTTTTCTTCCTCTTTGTTTGTTGGTTTGGGTTTTTTTTTTTTTTGCAAGCTTCAGAGAATCCCAGGACCGGAGAAAACTGCAGCCATTCATAAGATGCTGCTTAAAAGTCGGATCCCTCCCGAGAGGTGTTCCGGGCTGGGACACTCGGTCCAGCCCCCAGCCCGCTCCCGCCGCGCGGCGCGGGCTCCCTTGCTGCAGTGCAGGCTGGCGCTTCACTCAGTTCGAACTTTCCATGCAGAAATTCGGCACGATGCGGGCAGCCAGATAAAGCAGCACTTACCTTAATTGAAATCTTTTCTCTGGTGATGCTGGAGCATCAGTCCAATCAACAGCGATCGGGGAGAATCTAAGTTTCAATCAACACCCTCCGGGTAGCCGCATACTGCTCTGCCTTTTTTTCAGTGAACTCCTCACTGTCTAGAGGAGAGAGAGAGAGATCAGCTGAAATCCTCAGAGGCTCGTAGGGAGTGAGAGAAGGGGCACCAAAGCAATGTTTCTTAACACGAGATTCTCAGCAAGCGTGCTCAGGTCTGGAAGATCCAGTAAGTGCTGTGATAGGCTCCTGTCATGTCCCCTGAGCCGTGAGATGATCATTGACCTGATTAGCTCTGAACACTCCCTACATGCAGAGAAAGCGCTGAGAGGATTGGTGGGTCGCAAGGGAATTGGGAAAGGCACCAGGGCCGCCTGGGAATCTTCGTTCTTCCAGACTAATGGATGTGCTGCAGCTGAGGCTGTAATTTGTGAGGAGGTTATGCACAACGTTAACCATCTGAGGACTTAAACAAATGTGCTTTTGCGTGCTGTTTCTCAAGGTACACCAGCATTCAAAGCAGGGTAGAGCTGAGTAATTAGAGGCTGATGTAGCCATTTCGTAATACAAGGCTCACTGAATGAGATGTTCTGTAAGCTGAGAGATAAAGTGGATCCATACATTTGTCTCTGACCCTGGAGACAATAGCAGTTAATGTGCAGAATAAGTGAAATTAGTATGGTGGGCTCATGTTAGCCCCCAGATGGCAATCAGTCACCATAGAATGAAAAAGAAAATAACAACAAAACCTAAGCAGACTAGAATTATTTAACAAGTGTATGTGGCAATTTAAATAAAATGTGAAGGAAGAATTTCAAATTAGTACAGAAAAGACTTTCCAACATGGAGATAAATCAGTAGAAAACCATAACAATACAGCAATGCAAGTTCTTCCCTCTCTTACAGCAGAGAGGAAAAACCAACAAGGAATGCATTTAAAGGATCTAATTTGCCTTTCACTTGCACAGATACAAATAAATCTATTAAAGATGACAGTTTAAATTTAGATCAGGATAAAAAAAAAAGCAGAGTGAAAGAAGAATGAGGTATATTCATTACTTGTTTTTGGTTCAAGGGTATTATGGAAACTAGACTTCAGTGTACCAAGTATTCAGGCTTGCCTGGTCAAATGAGTCAAGCCGAAGTGTGTCAACTTTTACGACTGCTCTCATCTGCTATTTTCCTGTTCTTAACTACAGCACTAGGCAGCTGAGTCCATTTTCCACTCAGACTTCTCTATGAAAATACCAGCTAAGAAAAATTTTGATCCCAGAATAATATATTTAGTATTGGCAATCTGAAGCATCAATATAAAATAGAAAATGGATATTTTTATAGCAACTAATGAAGAAGATTTGGAACCTATAGTAGCAATGCTAGTTCATACGCAGTTACCATAAGTTACTCTGTGAATGCTGAAACAAAGTTAATCATAAATATATACTGACATTCTTAATCACTTTTATTTACTTTGGGTCTACTCATACATTTTTCAGGTAAATTTATGTAATTGTGTTTTAGTACAAAAAGCGGTAAAGAAAGCAATTTCTAAGTTGTTAAGTGGCAGAGAAAATGGATTATATTTTTACTTTCTGAAGGCATTCACATCAAAAAGCTCATTATTACAGAGAAAAGAGTATTGTGATTTAGATCACTCAGAAGTAACCATGGAAGTTTGAATCTCCAATTTATTTAGCAATGATTTCTCACCCTGGCTTTAATGCCTGAGAAACAAGAAATAAATCTAAGTGCCCCATATTTCCACTAGACAATCAGTAGGAATACATCAACTTTTCTACCCTAGCAGTGTTAGCCATATAATTTTCAGGTTCCTCCTCTGGAAGTGCCACTCTCCTTCCACTGAAAAGTGCCTCAATGTGCAAAATCTGGATGACAAAATTGACAATACTTTATATTCAGACAGCAAAGTTTTTAAAATGTAGGTTACTTTTTTTTTGCAATTAATTGAATGCCTATTACCCAGGGTTTCATGCTTGTCCTGGGACTAATGGTAACAAAATAATAATTACTCTACTAATTAATCAAATAATTTTACAGACATTAATATGAAATATAAACACATTCTTGAGTAAAGAGTTTTATGCATCAGGACTAAGGTGATTTCCTGTTACAACCCCCACTGAAAAAGAGGCTGTTCTCCTTATATTTGTACCAGTGAAAGGGTGGAGGTCATCCCAATGCTTACAGTCTTATCTGTTCTGACATGGCATCCCTCATGAAACATGTAATCCACAGACACATGTTGTATTATTAATGATTTCAAATAAAATTTAAAAAAATAAATATGAGAAAGACCTTATTAAGACAATTTATTTGCTGCTCCTGTAAGCTTCCAATTTCAGGTTTCATGCTGTTTTGTTCAGTTGAATCTTAGCTCTCACCAGCCCTAGAAATTTCAACACTTCCCTTAAACTGCTGTTCCAACCTATGAGATCTCCATAACAAAAATTCTTTTCCATTTATGACCCCCTTTTCAAATATCTTTTAGTAGTTTTATAGTAAAAAAAAAAGCTCCAATAATTTAAATGGTAATCTTTCACATTCAGTGTCCTGATTGTCTTTTTAAGGTTTAAAGTCAACATTCATCAGAAGTTCATTGTACAAAACTGAATTATTTTAATTGTTTCTCACCACAAGTAAAGGTCTGGGGAAAAAAATAATAGCAGATCCAGAAAAGGGAGTGAAGCATGAAGGAAAAAAACCTGAAGTGACAACATGATTTCAGTTTGTGCAAAAACAACTGGGACTTACTGTACTTGGACTATTAGGTAAGACACTGGCATTTTAAATTTGGTGTTAACAAAAGAAAACAATAATTTTACTCACTCATGAATCTTGCTACAGACTAAATAATAGAAGCAAAGGCTGGCACCTTGGGTCCTATTCCCAATCCCAAATATAACTTAAAATTTTGAATTTGGTTCCTATGAGTCATCTCAATAAAGGGACAGAGGTTTTTCTGAACAAGGACATCAGAAAAGTAATATGTTTTTAATAGGAAATTATATAGTTACTTATATAGATAAAAAAAATTAAGCACCCTTCTCAGCACATCATTCTTACAAAAAGGGTGCAGGATATTAAAGCAGTAAAAAAATAAAATAAAATTCTATGCAATCTCTAATTAACCTTTTTAATTCACTGCCCCAAGCCATGATCATAGGAAAGAATTAATATGTACACGTGAGAGTATTTTGAGATCATAACAGAATCTAAAATGGTTACACAATAAAAATTTCTTTGTCCAGTATTGTTCCTCAGTGCAAAGCAAAAACATTTTCTCATGGTGAAGACAGGATACTAATCACGGGGAAAAAATTCCCTTACCAACTAATGATTTAGCAGCAAATTTTAGACTTTTACAGTATCATTGAACAATCCATGGTATTTTTACTGCCAAAGACCATCAGATATATGTGCTTCACTAAAAGATTTTTTTTTTTTTTAATATGAATAGCATATTTAAGAAAGCTGTATTTCCAGACTTGGTCATTTTAATAGACTGAATGCCAAAATAAATACAGAAAGCTGCACTAGTGTAAGTTTCTTAATATTCTCATAAAGACCTTTGATTCAGAGACACAAACTATTTCAGCTCAGTACCTTATCATGCACCAATGTAAATTCAATACAGAATAAAAGGCCATACAGGAACAGCAAGAAAAGTGCTAATACAGTCACAACTTTCCTGCTGGCCCAAATCACACATAGAGTCAGTCGTGTCAGCTCTGTTGATTCTCAAGAACAGAAAGGACTAGAAGCAAATTGTGTCTATGTCCGAAGCTTCAACACACAGATTATGCTTCTCCTACACTTAAAAAGATCATTTGGTATGAAAAAAGAAAAATGCTATACAGGATGCACTAAGAGTGTCAATTTTCTGGGTAATTTCTTCTTTTCTAGTAAGTAAATAACAAAAAAGAGATATTGTCTGCTTCATTTTGGCTGGAAACACAGAAACTAGAAATAAGGTGTGCAAATACTCTAGGATAGCAGCAAACCAAACAGATTACATAGAAAAGATTAAGTAAAACTATATTTATCCTCCATCCCTTCAAAGAAAACAAAATAATAAACCACTTTAAGACATTAAAAACGCTCTTCAGAAAAGCATTTGAGCCATTCAAATTTTTACAACCATCATATTTTCCATATTTTGGCAGCCAGTTTTTCCCCATGGCCTCTGTAGACAATGAGAATAATTAACTCTTAGTAATACTTAGCTGCCATGCATAGTAGGTCTGAAATTTTACTCTCATCCTCATTAATTTCAAAAGTACCAGCTGAGCAAAGGCAACTCTAAACTCTCATCTGGCCCATATAAGCATGGCTGCATTGATTTATGTGGAATTGTACAGCAGATTTATAAATTAGTGAGATCTCATGTAAAAGCAATACAATTGGTCATCAATGAATACTACAGCAGGTTTCAGAGATCAATCTTCCTGCAGCATCATCCAATTTTTTATTTTTGATACGGATCATTTCTTTCCAAACTTTTTGGCCACGGTGAGTACAGACAACACGGGAAATTTCTTTGCAACAAAGAGTTTAATCTTGAACATTCAGTGCTTTAATTCAGCATCTTATTCAACAGGTTCTTGATGTTAAGGTAAAGATGTGATCTGGATGGAAGGAGACAGATGAATCCTTGTCATACTCAGTGGAAAACTGCTGACTTCATCAGGCTTCCCCTTGTGGTACCTCAAGGGGCCCAGACAAATCCAAACTGCTTTATGTCATCTGATCACTGTTCTCACTCCCAGTTCAGCAATAATAACCTGTACTATTCTTTTTACTTAGGCCAGACTTCCAAATATAAGGAAAGCAGCACAGCATATTGCTTTAAGACACTTCTGATAATGTTATGTAAAGTGCAGTTTGAATTTCGTTGTATGCTTTTATTAAGCCAGCCTTGTAGGCTGAGACATTTCAATGCTGGTGATCTCTGTTTCCTTGGAGGATTTCTCACAATGTTTGAGACATTTAGGAGGCACAGGTAACCCTAGATTTAAGTAAAGGCCCACAAAATGCATAAACAAATGAAAGTTTTGGAGCATCCTAATACCACAGTGGAATGGTCCCAAAATCGTAATGAGAGGGGAAAAGTAGGTGGTGATTAAATACTCTACAATTCAGTTCTGGGAAGAATTTATCAACGTTATGCTTTGTAAGAGAGCTTATGGGTAGAGTGGGTACATAGTCCTGTGAGTGAAAAGAAATACAGAAAGATAATATTTTTAAAGACATATTTCAGGTCTAGTAAAGAGAAAATGAAAATGACGGCAGAAAGAAGATGTAAAATGGAAACAGGACACCACTCTTTTGGAGTTTAACTACCATCTGAGAGAAATAAACTTTGTATCACAGAGGAGCACCCTTCATGTTCAAGCACCAAGTAAATTATAAAGAAGGCAACAGAATGAACAGTTATTCAAATGTGGTATGTGCTTGCAATACTATTTCATTTACAACTGCATACTATAAAGGCACTTTTGTGAAATAATGGAATCAAAATTCTGTTCATTCTGTTTGGTGTGTCTTTCTGTATGAACTGAGAACCTTGGGACTACTGGAATGTACTCTACAGAACCAAGGAAACTTTATATTCAAAGTTAGTTAATTTCTGCTGAAAATTTCTGTCAGCAGTACACCTATATATCTCAGCTGGAGAAATTAAACAGCTGTAACCAAGAGCATGGTTTTGTAGCAAAGTTTGCAGTTTCTGGTCTGGGTCTTCCTTTTGCTTGGGGCTATAAAGCTCCTTTAGACATAACAGCAAAAAATAGGAGCACCCTGCAATTTGCACCACAGGAGCAGTGTGGGAAACAGAATGACTCAGGGACATCCTTTCTAAAGTACAATTCCTCCCTCACATCCTTCTTGTTCAGGTGAAGGGAACAGTGTGATTTGTGGTATGATCTGTCTCAGCAGCAATTTACAACTTCCCAGTAAAATCTCTCTGCTCACTCCCTTCTGCCATCAGCTTGCTTTAGAATGCAGGGACAGGGGGGAGAGGATAGTGCAGAAAGTCATGTGCAGGGCTGCAGTGTACTGCTTGTAACCACATAAATATCTTACACTCATCCATTAGCCTCCCTGTTCCTGTCTCTCTGAATAAGGAGGGGTTGCTTGTCCCCTTGAAGGGGACAAAACTGAACTGCAATTTAGTCTTGGGATTCTCTCTGGCATTTTTATAGCTGAAGTCTGCCTGCTACTTACTCAGACTAATACTATAAATCTAGCACACTTTAAGGGCCACATTTTCAGTGTCATAAAGCATCATATGTCTCCATTTTTCAGGGTAACCACAGGGCTTTTATAATAATAGAGAAAATCAGATCTTAGGATGTGACAACATCTCTGCCTGAGATTTTTCAGATGCTACTGGTTTCTGGAAAAGCTCAGAAAAATATAGTAACAAGTATAAACACTAATTAAAATTAACTTTGCAGCAATCCTAACTTGCATCTGACTGACTAGATTTTAGTCTTCTAACCATGGGGAACTTGGATTTGTTCCTTTTTTGATTGTTCTGGTTTGTTTCTATTTTTATTTCACCCTTGACTGTTTTCTTATATGATATTGCTCTTCTTTTTTTCAGTTTTTCCATTCCAGAGTCATCGTTAATCTGTTTTTTTATATTTCCAGTCTCTTTTAAGGTAAAAAAGAGACTGGAAACTTGCTCTCTATTTCGCCTGTCTTATAAGAAGAAGCATACTGCTTTTTCTTGGCACTGTTAGAATGGATAGGTATAGAGGGAAATAACAGGGAGAATAATAGCTGCATTTTTCCATATACACATAAAAAAACATCTTATGTAGGAAAAGGAATCAAATGCTACCAAAATTGCTTTTATTCCTCATTCCCTCAACTACTATTCAGGAGGAGCTGGAACTGCTGTAAAGAAGCATGACTGGAAGCATTTTAAGTCCTCATACAGTCTCGTTCTTCATAGTCTGAAGCAAGTTTTCCCTCAGCTAACAGACAGCAGCCCATTAACTGTGAAGGACAACTTCCTTGTAACAGGGAAGAAGGCTGGACTATAAAATAAAGAGTACCTGCAGCATTATCATGCCAAGCCCTGGAAGAGTGGGGCTGATGGGAATAGTAGCCAGTAAGACAAGCCCTCATTTGGGGTCAGCACTCTCCCTTCATGTGGGACCGTGCTGGTTAGCACTTGGTTAGATTTACTGTGGGAATACTCAAGCTACACCACATCAAGGTGATAGTGAACAGGAGGGTAAGGCAATCCCTCATCCCAGCTTCTTCAGAGGTTATCAGGAATAGAAGTTATTTAGTGCCTTCCATGTGCCTAATGGCAAGATTATCACTCCCAGAAGCATTGCACTGCATCCAATTGTGTGATAAGCAGCTTCCATGACATAAAGAAACTAAAGAGTGTACTTTATATAAATCTTATTTTTAGATACTAAAGATCATGAAGATTTCAATCTAGTACAAAGACACCGACACTGATTAGCAGGGCCTAACCCTGTCAAGTTTCCTTCTCGTTTTTATCACATCGTTAGTCCCTATAACCCCCTCCGACTGCAGGCATACGATACATATTACATGATACATATTACATGAGTTTGCTTACCTATAGTAAAAATTCAGAAAAAAATACTGCTTCCTTCTCCAGACCTGCATGTTATTTCTCATTTGCCTGTTTTTGACTATATCCTGCACTTCAAAAATCTCATAAACCTTTGTGATTATCAGGTTTCCTAAGGTTTACCTTAAATGATCAGCTGGGAAGAGAATGAAAAGTCAATAATATACAAAGATGTCTTCTTAATTTTTCCATCCTGTAGTCATTATTTCCAGTTGGATCTATTAATGCCTTCATTTTAAAAGCTCAGAAGGCAGAGAATCAGATCACAATATGAAATGTGACATTCCGTTCTAGCCAGCAGGAGACTGAAGGTGGCAGGAGGAGATCGGAGCAAAAAATTCAGACTCCTGAGCTCAGGCAGCCCAAGCAAAAGCCAAGTCTCAGCTGCTGCCTCTTCACTCAGGGAAGCAGAAGCCATGGTCTGTCATAAACTTGGGCTTTGTATCCTGCAGAGGGAATTCAGCAGTGGCATCTTAAACTCTACATCACTGCAGTTTGCTGCCAAAAACCAGTACAGAGCATGCTGGAACAGTGTCTTTAACACAATCTTGCATTGGAAACTTGTTGGAGGGGAACATGCTTCCACAAAGCACAGACACCTGTTACCTCTCTTGAAGATGGCTTGGTTTGAGACTGTGGCTAAGTAATAAAATTTGGCCTCCACTGATTAAACAAAATAGAATCCTCTAAACACATAATCATATGACACATTTGAAAAAAATTGTTCAGGTTAATAATTATATATTTTCTGGACAGGAAGTACCATTACGTGATCATACTCATTTTGAGCCATTAGCCTCTCTTTTCACTTTTTATGATTATGGAGGAATGAAAGATGGCTTAATTATAGCACTAGGAAATTACTTGCCTTTTGGTGGGGGGTAGAGAAGATGGTCTCTTAATCACAATACAAAGTTGAGACTGTAAAATATTACCTTAAAATATTTATTCTCAGTTACTCTCTCAGTTCCATTTGCATCTGTAATAAGTAGCATGTTTAAAAGACACTCTCATATATGAAATGAGAATAGAAGCATGTGGAAGCTGGAAGATGTAGGGCCTTACTAAGTACAGTAGCATTTTCTCTTATGCTTTCAAGCTGTAATTTGTGATTGATGTGAAAATGTGTAATATTAATACTGTCTGTTAAAAACAATGGGTAAAACCCACAAACACTACATATTCACTCATGTTAATTTGTCTCTTTGCTAGCAAAGCCAACTAGCCTGTGTTCATCTATCTCCAGAACCACCTATACTGATATTAATCAGTTTGCTGAAACCCTGCTTCTTTTTTTTTTTCCCTATTCATGAAGGCACTTCTGAGAATAATAATTACACTACTTAGCCTTTATCTAGTGCTTCTCATCTTTCAAGTGCTTTACAAATATTAATTCACTAATTCATCTTTCCAACAACTCACATTAGTCCCATTTTACAGATGGAGAAGCATTAGCAGAGAGGGTGAGTGACCTGCCTGAGGCCATGGAGAGCAGAAAAAGGGGAGAGGACTAAGGGAAAAGATGCTTATAACTAGAATGAAATGGAGGCAGATGGGACAATTATGGTGATTGTTCAGCAAATAATCATGAGATTCCTGTGAAGAATTCAACATACCACCGGAGGGCAGGCAGAGCTAGTCCTCCTGTATATTGTACAGCCACTCTGTTTGCCAAAGGATCCACAAAAAACAAACAAACAAACACACAAAAAAACCAAACCCCACACACAAAAAAAACCACACACACACAAAAAAACAAACAAAAAAACCCCAAAACAAACCAAAACTGAAAATAAAACATATTGCACTTTCATAATTTTTTAAAAAACAGAACAGTCTGTTCTTAGGTACTGGCAAAAATCTTAAAAGTAATCATGAGCAAAGAACTAGGGTCAAGGAACTAGAAAAATCTAATTTACTTAGTACCTCATTTGATGTGGGGCTATCTGTATTCAAAATTGGATCAACTAAATTCAAAGACTGCCCAATGCTAGTAACATTAGGATTTCTATGCCTGGTTAATTTTGCATCTAGGTCGTCTAATAGAAAACTTGCTGTCTGTAAGACTAGATCTAGCTCACATCTTTAGTTCAAACTGTAAGTGAAAAAAGTAGATAAATAAACTTCCCTCTTGAACCTTGGCTTTCTGCTTCCCAAATAACCTCTGTTTAATTACATTTTTTCTACTTTTTTTTTTTTTAGTTTGGGTTTGCTTTGTTTACAATCCCAAGTAATTCCAGGAAAACAGACATTTCTGCATTAGGACTACAGGAGAACATGGGATAATACTATTGTATGATTCTGCTGTTAGGGAGACTTTTTCCTTTAGGCTGTAAGAGATACATCATTGTCTGGAATTTAGGACAGAGACTGGAGATGTGATGTATCCGAGCTAAATCCAAGAAGTGAATTATCTAAGAGCAAAAACTATTCTCTGTGTCACAACTGATAAAAACCTGGGGACTTCTTTTGAATTGTGTTAGAATCTCGCAAATACAGTACACATACCTATCCAAATCAAAATGATCACACAAATGATCACAAAAATGATCACACAAATCATACCTTCCAAATGATCACACAAATATTCAATGTATTTTATGCTCCATGAGACTGGGAACAAAGTAAAAAACAAACAAATAAACAAACAAACAAACAACAAAACATTGGAAGCTGTGCAAAATCTAGAAGATATACAATCAGGTCAAACTTTGCCTGTCTCTGAGAAGTTTTGCTTTCTGCTCCATTGATATGTTAAATGTTTGTTTCAGTTGCACTTTATGTTGATATTGACATTTTGTGTAATACTGTAGCTCACTGAATAGTGGATAATCAATCCAAGAGTACAGAAAGCCCCAATGAGAATGAAGAGGAGAGGGGGGGGATGTAAAAAGGCCCCTGACAATTTCAAACACCGCATATGTGCTGTCATATTCAGCACTAAGAAGGGAACTCTCACTCCTGTAACCTGCACATTTCTCTCACTAGTTATCCTCTTCTCTGGAGATGCCTTTAAAATGAAATTTAATTACCTACAGAGGACCTACACTTTTTCAGATTCTTAAAGCTTGGGAAGCACATACTTTTCCAAGATACAAAACTGATACACCTATCTGGTGTCTTGAAAAATTATCTGCTGCCCGAGCTCTAAGAACTTGGCCCAAAACTGTTATTTCAAAAAAGAATAATAAAAAATATATTTTGCTTCTGCAAGAATTTGAAAGTAAAGTTAATTGCTTTCTTTCTCTCTCTGAGTTCTACACCCCCTTAAAATTAATTCTCCCTTTAAACTTTATTTAAGATGCATATTCAGGAAAACATTTCCTGGACATTACAACGTGGAAAAAAGCCTTTATTGACACTTTATTAATTTTGATATTAATGACACAATTTTATCATTTCATCCTTTGCAAGCTTTGCAGACAATACACGTGATTACCAATCCAATCACTGACAACAGCAAGCAAATTACCACTTGTGACCTCAAAATTCTGTAGCAGTAAGAAACAAATTGACTGGGAAGAGCTCCTACAGTATATTGTAATCAGGATGAAATTATTAAATTTGTGATTTCATCCAGTGATTAAATTTTTGGTTAGCTCCTGTGATAGAATGGGGTTTATGTTACTACAAAAAAATACTGATCACAAAACTTTCATAATAGATCACATACATAGGTACAGGACGCTCGAGAAGGATGCTTAGTAATGTCATGAGTGTATCACGACAAACAAATGCTCCATTTTGTCTGTGAGGTTTACTTAGGTTTGCTTTGCTTAGGTCAGCCTGTTGGAGTTAGGCCACAGAACACTCTCACCAAAATTCAGAGTGCTGTGCAGGAAGGACTTTTAGCAGATAGGAAAAGTGGCAAAGAAAACAAAGTGCCTGGCTCAGCTGTGATGTTACCCATCATGGAGAAGACAAGTTTTGTTTATGAAACAGACATAAAAATGTCAAGGATTCAGACCAGAAGTACTGAGTTTCTTCCCAGATGCATCTGGGTTACAGAGAGGCTACTGCAGCTTCATTTTGTGTTCCCTTTCTTCAGTATATTTCAGCATTAAAAGGAAGACGTGGATTTTATTTACACGTCTCTATAATTATATTTCAATGCTGTTGCACAAGGATGGAGCTCAAAAGTGCTGTTGATAGAAACCTAATTACTGTTTTAGGACCTCAGTTCTTTTAAACAATGATTTTTATTTATTTATTTAACCTAAATCCATGTCAAAAACTAGGTAGTGCTGTGTAGTTCAATGCTGTATGTTAAATGAGTGGTTATCAAGGTAAGGCAAATACTGGCTCTTAGATGTTGGGAAATACAAGTGGACTAGCTTTACATATCAGCTCATCTTTAATTAAAATTTGTTAATATATTCTGAATGTTGCTGATTCTAATATTTTAAAGAACTTAAGGTTATTCTAGGCTAAGCAGGAGAGTGTCAGTTTTCTTTCTTTAACACTCTTTTTGTTTGCATAGGATTTAGCTTTATATTCTTCAAGCAGGAAACTGTATGTAATTATTTTGGATGTCTTCTTTTATTGCTTAATTAAAGCTATAGAAAATGGCATAAAATAAACTCTCTCTATCTCATTGACATTTGCACAGCAGCACATTTGCAATCAACCAAAAGCATATTTGTCCTATGTCATTAATGATAAAAATGCACAAATTATTTATTTACGATGATATTAGGAATAAAATATTAATTTGTGGAAGAAAACACTGTATTAATAATAAATAATCCTGATCTCCATTAATATGTTACCAGGATGAAAATGCTTTAATTTGGTTTAGAAAATAATTAAATACAGGCATACACTCATAGAAAACCTCTACTGTCTTGTAAACAGTGGTAAAATACATGTCTTGGAACAACCTCTAAGTGAGAACTTGCACAAGAAGTATGTTACAATGATGGAGCAATTTACTGTACTATACCATTGACCATTAATTCTGCAAATGTTACTTCTTCAGAAAGAAAGTTCTGCATAAATAAAAGACATAAAAAGTCTAGAATTCACAACCAACACCTGACAATAAAATAAAATAAAGTGTCTGTACTTTGGATCATTTATTTTCTAATTCAGGAAAATATACACGTGGGATTAATGATAAATCCACTCATAACATTTGTCCAAAACCCTGAATCATTTCTCCAAAGCATGGAACAAAAGAATAATGAAATAATGTGTAGGATGGGCCAGGAAAAAGTCCTTTGTATAACTATGGATTTACCACAACAGAAACTCATAGGCAATGTTGACTGCAACTGAGAATTTCTAAAAGTAAGTTTACACTGTTATGCCAACTTTTTTTTCCAACATTTTGATCAATCTCACAATAGCTAAAATACTTACAGAAGTGGCCTAAGTAGCTGCCTGCTTTTCAAGTGATTGGGGCTTTCCCATTATTTATGTCTACCTTCACCTCAATTCTTCATGCTCTACACTTGCTCACATAGAAAATCATCTTCCTTTTTGTATGCATCTTTTTTCCAAACTGTTTTTTGAAGCACGCAGGAAACCTATGGCAACGGTGATGACGTCTGCAGCCTTTAATTTGTAGCACAATGCTGTCTCTTTCTATCCCTCATTCTCAATACTAATAGGCATATTTCCAGTCACTTCACTTCCACTTGGTATTATATACATTAACAATCTTTTCATGCAGGTCCCAAAGCACAAAGCTCAAGAGTATCACATTTTGTAAAACATCAGACACAAATATTCATGTTCCAGAACTTATGAGTGATTTTATCCTCAACAGCAAGCAGACTGGGAATGGTTGAAACTCACACAGACATATCTGAGTTAGTCCTAATTAGCTCAAAATACCAGTAGCAGCATAGCAGGGCACAGTGAATAACTGCAGGCGAGCTGCCCAAATATGTTCTTTGCAATATCATGCCCAGCAAACAGTAAGTTTGAGAAACCAAAGGAATGACAGAGGATGTATCCCTCACATGTCATTAAAGAAATCCACCCCATGCTTCACATTTTTTTCACTGCATTCTCACAGAAAGTGGTTCCAGCAAACCAAGGGAGATTATTTACATGATATTTGTAACCCAGTTGATTGTGGGCCAGACCTTGCGTACATTTCTGCAAGAGACTGTTCTTACTTGTGCAAGTAAGAGACAAGTCAAAAAGACATTGCTAATACATACACACACTCACATCATTAATTTGAGAAACATCTTAATAATGCATTGCTAAAATATGTGATATGCACATTGTTCTGGTTTCAGCTGGAGTGGAGTTCATTTTCTTCACTGTGCCTGGTATGGGGCTGTGTTTTGTGCTGAATTTGGGTTGATAATACAGAGATATTTTTGTTATTGCTGGGCAGGGCTTACACAGAGCCAAGGCCTATTCTGCTTTACATACCGTCCTGCTGGTGAGGAAGCTGGGGGTGCTTGGGAGGCTGGGAGGAGACAAAGCCAGGAGAGGTGACCCAAACTCACTGAAAGGATATTCCAGACCATATGACAACATGCTCAGTGTGTGAAGTGAGGGGATGAAGGAGGAAGGGGTGGACATTTGGAGTGATGGCATTTGACTTCCTAAGTTACTGTTCTGCTTGATGGGGCCCTGCTCTCCCAGAGATGGCTGAATGCCTGCCTGCCCACGGAAGCAGTGAATTAACTCCTTGTTTTACTTTGCTTGTGTGCATGGATTTTGCTTTCCCTGTTAATCTGTTTTTATCTCAACCCATGAGTTCTCTACCTTTTATCATTTCGATTTCCTCCCCAGTCCATGTGGTAGGGAAGTGAGCTGGCTGGGGTTAAACCATGACACACATGTGCATCTAGATGAAATTATTCATAAGAAGAAAGGGTAGTACACAACATCACAACTAAAATGAAAGTTTTCAGAATTTCAACATTTTCACAGCTAAAATTCACATTTTAAAGAATACTGCAACATACCTGCATGCCTTGCAATATCATTGCAACTCAAGGCTCTCATGTGTGTTTATTTAATTGAATTTGCACTCTAATTTAGTTTACCTGATAGTCCATTATTAGAATAGAATGTCAGTAAATTTTCTTCCATCTGAACACAGACATCTTTTTCAAAATTGGATTTATCATTCTTGTTTGGCATCTAAGTCTTATGCCTTCAATTATGAAAACATCATACACAATTTGTTATGATTAGATGCCAAACTTTTAGCCAATTAATCTTAGCTGAGTAGAATCTCACCATTCCTTGCCACAAGCTTACTTTAGAAGACATGGATAGAGAAAAAACCTTATTTTTCTGAAAAGACATATTTTGGTAAGTGCTTTGTCTTCCCCTGTCAAGCTTTTACATCTTGTCTTTGTTTTTATCAAATCAGTCTTATCCAGATGTTTATAATTTTGTAAATATTATGTAAACATTTTTCATCTGTTATTCAGGCTGGGGGAAAGAGTAGAAGATGAAGAATAAAACTGCATAAATTTCCTCTCTCTGAGATAGGTTACCTTCATGTCGTGGTTTAGGAATCGTACTCCCTGTTTAGTGCTGCCCTCGCCCAAGACTCCACAGGCCACCTACTTGCTCCCCCTCCTCCCCTCTTCCACCCCTGGGTGGCTGCACAGGAGAGCTGCAGACTCAAAAGGGAAACATCACGTGCTGAGGTAAGAACAAGTAAACACTGTAAACGCCTTTTCCTCAACTCAGTATACAGTGCAACTTCTATAAATTATCATTTAATATATTTATCCTTTAGTCTGTCAGATAACTATTAAATAGCCACCTAAATGAAAATAATTTGTTACACAGAGTTTATGAATATCTACAAATTGATTTAAAATACAGAATGGTAATTTGAACTGCAGGCACTTTTAGGTATAAACTTAATTTCATAGAGTTAGAAGAAAGATATCTGGTCTATAACATCATTATTTACTGTTACAAATAGATGATATATAAATGGGGAAAGAAATATCACAATTTTGATAGGCTTTTTGGCTTTTTATTTAAAGGCAAGTCACTCCTCCCAAATATTTGAAGAAACATTCAGCAAAG
This sequence comes from Promerops cafer, assembly GCA_013398275.1. NCBI lineage: Eukaryota > Metazoa > Chordata > Aves > Passeriformes > Nectariniidae > Promerops > Promerops cafer. The sequence goes on along the minus strand of VZSE01000987.1, from coordinate 1,840,354 downwards.
AAATAATGCAGATCCTCTGTATGGAAAATCTGTGGAACATGGCGTATTTCTTCATTACGCAAGAGTAGAGAAAGATGGACAAGGCCAGCTAGGAAAGCCAGAGGAAGAGCTGTTTTAAAAATATCTTGTCAATATCTTATTTTCTGAGTAAATTTTCCATGCCAGCTATGTGAAAAAGCAGCCTCAGAAAATAAATGCCTGGTTTGTCATTATGTCAGCTGTTACCTTTCCTAAAACCAACATCATGTTATTTTTATGTTATTTTTTAAGTAAATGTTGTCATCCTAGAGATTTTAGTTTATAAATTAAAATTGTACCTGAATCTTAAATAGTCCCATCTTAATATTATACATTATTTATATATATGTATTTGATGCTTTGCTCCTTACTGTATTTTAATTCCAATGATAAACAATTTAAGAAATTGAAATCAAAATAAACTAAGTTTGGGGGTTGGGGTTCTTTTAAAGTTTATTTTAAAAATAATTGCAAAGTTTGTCTGATTTATCCTAAGTAAGGATAATGCAAAATCAAAATGGTTTTCAACTTGATTTCATTTAGGATTTTTCCTTTCATATCAGCACTGCCCTGAAATAACAGAAACAATTTCAACTACAGAGCCATGGCTAAATTCCCCTTCACTTAAATAAGGTCAGACTTTCACCTCATACCTATGCTATTTTATCTTTCTATGTCCTTCACTGTAAGCGTGAGGCACTGGATGAATTAAGCCAGTGGAATTAAAGAGAGATGGAATTGGCATTAACATGGTTTGTTATTGTTCACCCCAACAATTCAGTATGGTTATGTGGAAATAAAAAGCTTATAGTGAGAGCAGATTATAGAACAACATGAATTCATTCTCACAACAGTGACTGTGATGTTAATGGCACATTGTGCTAACACAACCCACCCCAATTCAGTTTAAGGAATTCAATCACATGTCCATTTCCAGTTGCAATCTACTTTTCTTCTTACTGTAATAAATAAATTCACATACTATGTGTAAATTAAAAATAGAGAAAACACCGCCCACTAAAACCTACCTCTAATCTCCCCATCTGTCATTGTGCAATGTGTGAAGCAACAGATATGCAATATCATCTCTGTATTTAAACCCTATAATACTGATAACTGGGTTCCCAGTGTTCCATTTCTAGGCACATGAAGGACAAGTAAGTCATCAAGTACAGCCAACAGGGATTTAAAAAAGGGAAGTCATGCTTGATCAACTTGATAGACATCTATGGTGAAACGATTGGCTCGACAGATGGGAGGAGATCAGTGGGTATTGTCTACCTTGACTTCAGAGAAGACCCCACAAGATCATCATAGAGAAGCTGTTGAACTGTGGCTGGATGAGCAGATGGTGAGGAGGATCAGAAACCTGACAAATAGCCAGCCGGAAGGGTGGTGAACAGTGGCACAAAGCCTAGTTGGAGGCCAGTAACTAGCGGTGTACCCAGGGATCAGTGTGGGCTCCAATCCTGATCAACGCCATCGTTCATGTTCTGTGCTGAACTGTCACTGTCAGCAAATTTGCAGATGACACAAAATTGGAAGGAGTGGTTGATACATCAGAGAGTCATGCTGCCGTCCAGAGAGACCTGGGCCAGCTGGAGAAATGGACAGGCAGGAATGCTGCAAAGTTCAGTTGAGGGAAGTGCGAGTTCTGTGCCTGGGGAGGAACAACCCCAGGTATGCTTGCAGCAACCAGCTTTGCCAAAATGAACCTGGGGATCCTGGTGGACACCAAAGGAAACATGGACTAGCAATATGTTCTTTGCAGCCAGGATGAATAATAAGATCCTGGGACGTTTCACATTAAGTATGGCTAGCAGGTAGAGGAACTTGATCCCTCCCCTTTACTCAGCACTTGTAAGACCAAATTGATTGTTGATTTTGACAGAATGAAGGACCTCAGGTTTTGGTTCTATAAAGACTGAGATTTGACAAGAGCATTTTATACCAATAGAGCAAGTTCCAACAGGAATACAGCAATTACTGAAAATATTACTGCAAGGTTGATTGCGAAAAGGTACACAGAAATCTACATTTGAAAATGACTGCTATCCTTAATACTACATAAGCAAAGAGTTTGTCGTTTATATATCCACAGAGCAGAGATATCTTAAAGCAGGCATATCTTGCAGGGCTAAAATACAGCAGGGTTAAAACACAAGGAACTAGATGAAGAAGAGTAAATATGAAGATTCTCCCAACTGTGGCCCAGGGACAATACCTGAATTACATCATTCAGATTTGCGACTTTCTGCAGCAGCCAGAGATGACAACATGACATTTTTTAATACGACTGTGAAAGTGGCAAGCATAAAGCATTCAAACACGGGACTGGTTTACGTTTTGAAGCAGCAGCATAACTAAAAACAAGGACAAGATGCTTGAACACATATTCAGTTATTCAGCGTACTCCAAAAGTATTATTTCTTACAGAAAATAGGATGTCTGTACCAAGTCTCTTGCCATTTTACTGTGCTGTTTTGTTATTTTATCTTTCAAAAAATTCTTCAGGAATCAAAACCCAAAAAATGTGTGTATCCTACAAAGTCTATCCATATATAATACAAAAATATTTGATTCTATAAAGTCTGTATTTGCTACAACACTCAATAACCTATCAAATAGCATCAAGGCTTTCTTTTGCTTTTTTGACTTTTGTAAGAGAAATGCACAGGGCAGCCAAAGAGGGGAGCTGGCTAAACTGAGCTCTGTAGTTCTGCAGTTACATCACTTACAGCATCTCACACAACGAGTTCAGACCTAGCTTTCATTTCTTCAGGAGATGCATTTGCACCTCTGAGCTGGAAAGGTACTATGGCTCAGCTTTCCATATGAAGACATTCGTAATTTTCTATATCCCACCTAAGCAAGAATTAACTTTACTTTATTTGGCATAGCTTTAATTGTGTTAGGCTTCATCTTTCATGGAATCAACTGCTTTGATGCTACTCCTAGTATTAACATTGATCTCAATTTCAATCTGGCATCTTTACTTCTAGATGAGGAGACAGAGGAGCACTCTGTCATGTTACACCTGTAGCTGCAGTCCACTGATGATCCAGACAGGGAAGTGTCCTGATACTATTTTCCAACCTGCATGTTAAATGGAATCCTATAATTTAAAATATATAGTAAGCACTTGAAATTAACCTTTCCACCGCCACAAAAGATAAGCCTATGCTATTAAATTACCCAGTGTGACTGTTTCTGGGCACTGGGCTCAGTCACTCACATTACAAATTAGAACAGTGTCCAGTCCACTTGCAGCCTCAGTGTTTTCTTGCAAGTTATGCCCGTGGGAATGTGTTAGAAGGCAGAAAAGAACAGCAGGGATTTTATATAAAACCATCTTATTTTGGAAGTTAAGAGGGTTTACTTACATTGTTCTCTACTTTTTGGCCTCAGTGCCAGAAATCACAGAATTATGGAATGATTTGAGCTGGAAGGGACCTTTAAAAGTCATCTAGTCCAACTCCTCTGCAATGAGCAGGGACATCTTCAACTAGATCAAGATGTTCACAGCCCCGAGCTACTGACCTTGAGTGTTTCTGGGCATCTAGCACCTCCTTGGAAAACCAGTGCCAGTGTTTCACCACCAATGTCGTAATGATCCTGGTGTGTTTCAATTCTTGGTACAGACACAGCCAAAGTGACCAAGATCTGGAAGGAAGACTTCTCCTATTGATGAGATTTTAGGTTCGGAAGATTTCAGGTTTGGAAAAATGAAGCTATCACAGAGAGTGCATTGTCCATGTTATATAAACTTAGAACAAAATGTAAAAAACCCTCTGCCTTTCAGGGCTGTCAGCCAGGCACGTATCAAAAGCCTTAGTGTTACTCATGAAGACAGAGAGAAAAATTCAAAAGATTTTAATTCTTAGCAATCCTGAACATAAAAGCCATCACTACCAGACAAAGATGCAAACCTTCATGATTTAAAATGTAATCCTTGTAGTAAATAGCAATTTGCAGAGTGTTTAATATAAGAAATCTCCCAGACAATAGAAGACTGACGTTTAAATTACAAAGGAAAAACAAGTGGTTTGTATCATTCACATCATATGTCATGCATGCATTCTTGAGCTGCTGAAAAGATCTCTACACTTTTCAGGCACTTTTTATGTTAATGATCTCCTGTTTTGACTGGTCTTTCTGGAAGCAGACATCCTCAAAATACAATGGCTCAGGGCTGACAAGTCCTGTATTTGTCTTCCATATAGACAAGTGCAGAGATATCATTGAGACTTAGGTTCCCAGAATAATTCATTTCCACTGTGGAATGAGGTGGGATTTATTTGGTTGCGGTTTTTTCCCCTCCTGATTCACCAAAATCTATTTTAGTTGTCAAGTCATGTGCCTGCTAATAATTTAGGGGGGAATTATTAAAAAGATCAATTTCCTCTGTGTTTTTTGTTGTTTGTTTTGACATCTTCAGAGAATATTACTTACTCATAAACTGCTGTTATTAGTGATTTCCCTCCCATTAGTCAATAGAAATGCCACGTCTCACAATGAAACAGAGAAAAGCAGAAAACCCAGAAACTGTTTAGTGTTTCAGTGTGGCAGACAGTGTTATGGAAAATAATAAATTTTTTTTTTGATCATTAAGAAACAGATCCAACTCTCCTTAACGTAGGTGAAAAAACTGCCATTGATAGCAATTGATTTTGGATGTGATCCAAAGCAAGTTAAGAACACAATGAAGTGTCAGCAGCCAAGATGTATTCACTATTTGCTAACTAGTCCAAGATAGGAAATAACCAGATGCATCATTGAAATAGTAGCTGTCACAGAACTTTTGATCAACTTCTGGGTTTGCACCAACAAATGTTCCAACGCTATTTGCTCATCTTAGTTATTTGGGAACATCACTTCCTGTAAAAAAACATTGCTTAAAGTTTGTTGATTGCAGCCCTGTCCTTGACATCAGTAAATACTTAACTAAGTACTACATTAAAGCTGGAAAATTGCTGGTAAAACTAATATTTTGCATAATCTATGTTGAAAACATTTCCATGCAAAAGAATTCAAGGGACTCATATTTCATGGAGAACACATTTTTTAGTACACACTTTCACCTCACTCTAGTAATTCCTTGGGACTTCCTGGGGGTATAAATATTGATTCATTTCACAAAAGCCTTTTACCTTCTAAAGTAACAGACATACCAGAAATAGAGTTATGCAAACCTCATAATTTCTGTGGCAGAGTCAATACTGCCTTTCAACATTTATATTTTCTACCAAGAAAAAGAGAGAAAGTTCCATTTTCTGGAACATGAAACAAAATTTTAGTATGTAACAAACTACAGTTTTCTGAAGTTTCTTAATATGAAAAACTTCACTCTGATTTAAGCGTACCTTGTTATTATTTTTTTTCCACCTTAAATTTAACAAAATTTTTAATGTCCTTCCTTTTTTATATTCAACTAAGATCAAGCAATCAGGAGCATACATACATACATACCTACATCTTGTATAAAGAGAGAGAACAGAATTAAATAAGCTCATTTAAATTAACTGTTCAGAATGCAACATTTAATTTAGATTTTTCTAAATGAAAAGCAGCATGCACGATCCAAGTCTTCAGTGACAAATTCATTCCAATAGATTTTTTTTTCTGAAAAAAGTGATTTTTTAAAAAAATCCTCACTGTTACATTGAATTATTTATTTTTTAGAAGTAGATTTCTAGAATGAGATGCTAAAAAGTCAGATCCAATTTCTGAACCACCTATTGGCTTCCCAGATAACTTGGTTGAGCTATTTTACTGTATCTGGCTCATGTTGTTTACCTTAATGAATATTTCACAATAGAATTATATATAATTTTAAAAGTGAAAGAAAATTAAAAATTTTATATTATTGAGTCTATGTGACATATAGAAATAGTTTTGTATTATGGTCTTTACTGATTTTGTTATCTTATTTACAGTAAATTGCTTTTCACAGGAATATTAAAAATACAGTTATTTCAAGAAGCTTTCTTTAACTCTTGACCACAATCTTCCAACTAACAGAAAAGATTCCTGAAAAAGAAAAAAATAAAGAAATTCTAGTAGGAGTGATTGCTATCACTCTTTGTATTCCATACTCAATGCATTTTCCTCCCTGCTGGTCTAAAAGTAACATCTCTAACTGCTGCTTTGGAATCAGGCTGCACTTTGAACAGCTGACACCCTGTTCAGGTTCACTGACTACCAAAATAGCCAATCTTCTATGGGAAACACCATCAACAGCCTGTTGACTATTTTCAGGGAATTCATGAGAGCTTCTCTCTGAGAGTTTATAGAAAAAACCCTCCCCTTTGTATGCCCCTAGGGATATATGTATAGAGTAGTAGTTTCACAGCAACAGCTTTATTTCCAAACCACAACATCCACATAATGTCAGGCAAAATAGTTCACTAAGCTTTCTGAGATCTTTTTCTTTGATTATATTCCCCTCTCTACTGATAACTTCGTTTAAAATATTTATGAAGACACAGAAAAAAAAATCAAAAAACAAAAACCCAAAAAACACCAACCAAACAGAAACATTTTTAGTGTAAAAGAAATAATAGAAATATTATACAAAATGTGAACTTTATGCTGCCCTCCACTGCATAATTACAGCTTCATTCTAATTGATCTTAGTTAAATCTCAATGGTCAATGTCACAAATTTTCCTGAAACACCATTTTTAACCGCATAGCTCCACAGAATCAACTGCTATGCACAACACAAAATAATACAACTGCAATATATATATATATATATTTATATTTCTTTTCTTGAATTACAATATCTTAAATGGAGCAGATATGGAAAAAGGTTAAATGAAAGATGCATCTTTCCAATCTACAATGACACATGCCCTATTCAGAGAAAGATTCCTAACCAAGGTCTGTCCCTGATGCATTTAAAATTCATTCGTACTGTGTCTGCCTAAAAGCCAGACATGGAGAGTCTAGAGCTGATGTAGAGTCTGGTAATGCTGATGCTTCCTGCTACAGGAACCTGCTCAGACCCCTTCTGCTCTGAAAGGAAAGGTAAAAATCAAATTTAGAAACTAAGCAAGGAGCATACAACATAGATTTCTTGTCATGGATATATCTTATCCTTCTGCTCTTGGCGAAACTCTCTATTTAAATAAATGTGAAGACTGAATTTTACTCATAATTTGCATATGCAGTACTATAGATAGAAGAAAGACATTTCTGTTCTACCTCAGAGACTTACCAGACCTATGATTCAGAAAAAAACTAAATTACATGCTGAAATAATTTTTTGTCCTGGATGCAACGAGCCAAAAAACATTTGCGAATGATATATTTTTCAATGAAAATAAAATATTTGACTCCAAAAATCTTAATAAATCTCCAGATATTTTAATAGCTTGAAAGTAATCTCTCAAATAAAAGGAGACCTAAAAGCATCATAAACCAGTAGTAAGTAATGATTTTTAGGCCACTAACCAGAGTGCTTATGGTAATCAAAATTTCCCTCAAAGGGCAGAATTGTATTCTGGAATTTACTGGTCCTAAAATCATCCAAAATGAGAAAATGTAAAACAAACCCCTAAACCATAAACAGAGAAGTCTTAAAATTTTTCATACATATAAAACTTCCCCTTTGGGATCCAACTAAAAGTCTGAGTGTCACACTGAAAACAAAACTTATCCAATAAAAAGAAGTGTATTATTTCATTTTACCTACAATATCAGTCAGCCTTACTATTCATATTATGAAAATTATGGGATCATGTTAACCTCCTCAATGAAGTACACCCCTATTTCTACTCTGACTGCAAACTGATAAAAGTTTCAAAGTAACTATTTAAAGTCTTACCCATCATGCCTCTGAAACAAAACTACAACAGTATAAGGAAAGCATTACAAGGATGTTCATATGGAGAGATGAAAGTATTAGCACTGTGATCAATTGGATTTGACAAAATACAAGATGTAGGATTACCTTTGATATTTCAGAGCTTCTTAAAAGGATTCAATAAGAAGACATATTAGGGGAACAGAGCTAGGGAAAAGCAAAGGATAAAAGGAAACCCCTAAATAAATACAGTAGTTCCTTTTGCTCTTATAGGCTTTTATTCTAAAAGCACTTGCAAAGTCTAGAGAATGAAGTACATGGTCACTCTGTTCAAGCACTGATGAGAATTCGAAGAAAATGTGCAAGTCTGAAAAATGAGCAGTAAGGGTTACTCAATCAGCCCTTGAGTAATATCACCTTTAAATGCTAAGTTAAAGGTATGCAGCCCTGGATACTTGCTGTGAACAAAAAATCAAATTAAGACTACTTCAACCCTCACCCCCCCAAAAAATAGGATATTTACCAACAGATCAAGTTTGAATAACAAAGTGGGAGAAGGACAAATCATGCAAATAGTGTAATGTGGATTGTTTTTTGAGATTCACCTATGATAACAGAAGAAATTAGTCTATATAACCTGTGCAAGTATCTATGTTCCTTCCTGGTCTTTCAACATGGTCACAAGCATAATTACCTCTTTTTAGCTTTTACAAAAACCTTCAACCTGCCCATATGAGAGCTTACTCATGGAAGAGGATCAAAAGTATAGATATGGAATATGAAGTGTGGCTATCTAAAAAAAGGTGAACAAAATTTATAAAAATGTTCAGAAGTTTATGGAATAGAGTATGTAATATTTGTGTATCTGTATAGAAAGAGAATACAGCTCCATTCAATTCAGGAGAGGGAAGAGATGGATCCATCCATAAGAACGCAGCAAAGTTCAGAGATTTGTAAAAATTCAATTAGATTTAAATTTCACATAAGTTACACTCTTTGCTTTCCCCCAACTCATGGAATGTATCAGAGTAACACTTAATAGAGCCTCAGCTAAGAGAAGACTCTGAAGCCTAAACTCACACTGATCATACAATATAAGATATATGCAAACCTTGGCAGTGAAATAGGCCATGTAAAGCTACTTTAGCTCTCTAGCAAAGCCATTCATGAGAAGTAGGTAGCTCACAGAGTGACCCACCATGTTTCTGCATATAGCTAACTTAGACATGGATCTGATTTTCAGCTGATTTCAGGCAGAGTTTTGCTTTCAGACTGATTTGGGATATCCAGCATTAACAGTCATTACAATCTAGACAAAATTGTCTCACAGGCAGAGCAGATAGAGCTCCAAACACTTATCTCAGGGTTGATACATTCAAACTAGTGATATTGGAAAAGAACTTCCTGTGGATAGGGATCCTAACAAACACGTATTTGTCTAATTACATTAACACGTCTAATTCATATTAATACTGAAAAATAAACAAAAAACAACACTTTAAATAAACTGTACCTACATTCTCTTTTTATCCAGGTGCCTATTTTCTTATGTTTTTAACTTCAGCCATGGTAACTGACTTCAAGAGGAAATTATCTTAAATTTTGTTTTTTCCATATTGAGATATGGTAATAAAAACCTAAATCAAACCAAAATCCAAACAGATAATAGTTATGCATTACACATCTAACAATACCCATAGGACTGACATTGGTTATTCATCTTTCTTTTCTACCTAGAGGGATAAGAAACCATACAAACAAACAAACTCCACAATAATCTTACAAACAAGACTGCTACAAACAAGACTGCTACTGCTACAAAGTTATCTTTGTCAGTCCCAACCAAATCATCTCCTTCTAGAAGGTTTTCTGGTGATATTCCAGCTAATTAGCACTCTTGTTTCTTTGACAATACATTTTGCAGTATCTTTTATTAATTATTTTACTACTAAGTAAGAACATTTTACCTTGTGTGCTAAAGGAAAAGTTCAGTGATGAAACAGCCTTATTTCTTACCCCTGGGCTTCATCTCTTTTTTAGAATAAACATGTAAAACTAGATATTTTAACTTAAAAAAAATTCAAGCATTTGTACTTAAACTCTTACCTTTCTCTTTTTCTTCTTTCCTTTCAAAATAAATGTCTTTTTGAATGCATCAATTGCAATCATCCTTTACAGGTTTATATTCTGGCTTATGCAGTTAGCTCTGCCTTACTTCACTGTCAGCTACTTAAGTATAGAGAGCACTTAGACAATGATTCCTTGCTTTAAAGTACATAATCCCCTCTTCCTTTTTACTAGTGTTTTTTTTGTTGTTGTTTGTTTGGGGTTTTGTTTTTGTTTTTGTTTTTGTTTTTTGTTTTGTTTTGTTTTGTTTTTATCAGTTGTCTTTTTACTTCTCTCTCCTCTTTGGATGGCAGTTTTCCCAGAGAAAGCTCTGGAGAGTTTCTCTGCAAGAATCTCTATGCTGGAAGCCCTGCCCCAGGGCTTTGGTACCCCTTTACTCAGCTGAGCTCAGCCTTGAGAACTCATGTAGCAGCAGAGCAGGCATCTAGTGTGGGGTCAAGAGAGCAGGGGAATTGGCTCCTTTCCTCTTCCTTGTCTTCCCTGTAGGTGTGTCTGACCTTCTGCCCTTTCCATCAGTTTACAGAAAAAACTGCCAAGAAGACCAAACACCTGGATTCAACCAGTTCTCAAAAAAATAACAGAAAACAGACACCTTTGATCTCGTCAGATTCTGACCAGAGACAGAAGCCACATTGCAGCAATCCTGAGATTTTGACCTGGATCACACATCTTCCGAGACTTCTTCAGGGGCTGCCCCTTTTTGTTCTCCTTCTCAGGTTTTGGGCTAACAACATGAGACACCAGTTCCTCTCCTACCTTCTCTCCAAACCAAAGATTTTCCAGCTAAAGTTTGTAGGCTGACAACAAAACCAAGACAAAAAAAAATTGTCTTCCCTTTTCCTCATGTTTTTGGGCAGCCCTCACGTTCTGAACCATTCTGAAATGAAATGAAATGAAATGAAATGACATACAAAACAAAATAAAGTAAAATTTCACAAGAGCTAACATTCTTGTCACAAGCTCTGCCGTTCTAGTCTTCTCCTATCAGCCTGGTCACCTGCAGAGACACATTTGCAGAAGGCAGGTCACTGGGCCTGGGCTCACTGAGGGATTTGCCCACTTACTTCACCACTGGTTACCCTTAAAAGCCTGTCATGAGCAAAAGGAACGTTGCTGTGCCTGCAGTACCAACAAAGTACTGCTGGCTGATGATGTGAGATGTGCTCATGGTTTTTACAGTCCACACTCCCAAACGCAAAACCCCCTCAATAATGACCCAGCAGAAATTGCAGTAAAACTCACACTCTTCCTACCTTCTCCTATTCTCTGCCTATCCACGGCTCCCGGGCATCCCATACTCTCAGCATGTGCTCACACAGAAGGGAGGGTGTGCAGCAGGGGTCTTGTGGCAATTGCCATGTTCATGAAAGGGGTTTCTCCCTCCCCAGACTTTGGTCTGCTTCAGTTGATTCCCATACGTTCCCTCGGCAAGTCCCACAGCAGTGGTGGCTCTGCACAGGCTCTGCGCAGGGAGTGAGACTCGGAGTGTGACTCAGCCACACACAGCAGGTTGGCCAGTGCCACTCATGCCAGCGCCAGGCCCCGTGAGGCTTCTGCTGCAGAAGGCTAAATCTCATTTATTTGGTGTCAGGTTCTGACACCGCTGTCTTGGCGAGCCAGCAGTGAGGTGCAGAGAGAGGAATGAGAGAACAATGGCAGTAGCTGCAGCCTTAATGTACAAAGAATGAATAAATAAAAATCTTTGTAAAATGTCAGCAAGTGTATTTTTCTTATTGTAACACCATTGTCCTTCATGGAGCATATTGAGACACTGAAAATTTGGTAATGGGTCATGAAATGCACTGGAATTGACAATTGCTAATCTGTTGAGTTCCAGCATTCTTCATTTCATAATATTTTTTAATGAAAACAAACCGTTGCAGCATTTTGCATGTTGAAATCCTGTAAAGACATAGTCCCATCTTGTGAAAGGTAGCCCATGTTCTACAGCTCTTATTTTCCTAACTTTTAATTTTAGAGAAGATGAGGAGAGACGGATTTTTTTTTTTTCCCCTGGGCCAACAGAAGTCTAAAGCTTTCATTTCCTTCTCAGCACTGTGGAAACACAGTACATCATGTCTAGAAACTTACCAGTGCAGAAAATATGGGGATGCTTTCTCATAAAGTGTGCCTGATTATCAGTGTACATTCATGTGTATTTTATTTTTTTTGTGCACTTCAAGGAAGAGGACAAAGGAACTGAAATAAGAAGAGTGTTCTACATAAAAAGCCTAGGATAATTTAATAAATAGATCTCTGTCCATGACATGGAATCTTGCTCTGGACCCAGTCATTTGCTTTTTTGAGGTTAAAGAATTTTCCACTGACTCTTACAAAACTTGTAGACTGTTGACTAAATCCATCTCTTGATCAATTTTTAATAATTTGCTTCTTCTGATCCATGTTAATTTCTGTTAATGAACTTTTTAAAAGCTCACTCTTTTAAAAAAAGAACTCTTTTAGAAGTTCTCGTTCTGAGAACTAGCAGCATATATGACATTTCAAAGAATATATTTCAATTTGTTTTGATAATATTCAAACAACAATAAATAATTCTGTTCCTCTTTTTTCCATATTAAAAAGTATAAAACAATAATCATCTGAGGAGGAACTTTAATTGTGATTGAAATATTAAAATTATTAGTGGGTTTTTATTCTATAGAAATTCTAGAATTTCTAACTCTTTTGGTCACTGCAGGGAACACTATCTAGCAAAAAGATCAAGAAATAAGCTATTACAGAACTGGAACATGGACATCAGAACCCAGTTTTAGTTGAACAACATGCCAGTCCACATGTATTCGCATCCTGAAAATTTGTTACTCTTAGATAACTCAGGTTTGATTATTGAACTATGAATATTGAAATATGCTCTAAGAACAGTCCAAATTCTCTCAGTTAATGTAATAAGAACTGCTTCAGACATATCACAGAACTATCATTTCACACAAAACCCCTTTTAGAGATTAATGGAAGAAACTGAGCTGAAAATCTACCTTTGAATGGAAACCTTGTTTTTCAAAAGGAACTCAACACTCATCAAAGCACTTTGAAGTGCTCACTTTCTTGAGCAAATAAGCCAGTTTAAATGACAAAGGATATCATTTGTATAGCAAATTATTTTATGGTATTGAGTGCTTTCTATTTCAAAATAATTTTTTAACTGGGTTAGCTTTTTTGTTTCTAGACTTGCGCAAGAGCATTTTCAAATGCTGCAAAAAAGCATAAAGACTTCTTAAAAAGTATGAATCTCATTTTAAATTAGAAATACAAATATCTCTGTTATATGAGTCAATGAACATTAGGACATGCAATGCCATTACTTCAGCTCATTTTATATAGAAAACACTACTGTGAAGTACTGAAGGTTGAAAGCATAGTGTGACCACAAACAAACCATATAAGGAAATGATCCCTAAAAAATTAGTTCAAAAGTTAAATTAAATAAAAAGCCATTGGTTACTGGACTCTGCTGCTCTGTAATGCTTTATGTGACCTGAGTCATTGGCACATAGCTTGACCAGGTTGGCTACCTCAGACACTGCTGATCCTGGGTAAGTTGTTGCTATCCCACAGCCTGGTACTATTCTTTCAACTTGATGGCTTCATTATTTACCTGACCACTCTCCATCTTCATTAAATGATCTAAGATAACAAGAAAAAACAAAGCAAGATGCAAAACATCCTTTGTGCTGAGTACCATATGAATATGTGCAAACAATACAAGTCTGCTTCAGCTAACAAGGTAATTAGACTCTATTCAAAGCTATCATAAAACCAACTCTTTTACAGTCAATCAATTTTCTGAGCATAACTGCTCCTTAGGGTTCAAAGAGAGTTTTAAGAGTTTTTCCTTTTCCTTTTTTGTTTTTGGTTAATCAATAAAGGTATTGCATCAGAAGAAAATGCATCTTTGGGAGGTTTGCATATGGCTTCTAGCTTTAATGGAAAATATTATTTTAATGATATCAAGTCAAAGTGCAAATTAATATTTATAAATTAATATACTTACTATACTTTTTAGAGAGTGCTTAATCTGTTTGTTGAGATAAATCAAATTCACTATTTTTAATTTTCATGCATGCAGCTGACTATCATATATTCTTCTCTGTGCCTTTTAAAATAGGAATATAGCCTAAGGAACTAATCGTCCTCTAAGTCTTTCAAATAAGGCTGTTTGTCTGGATGACTTGCTTTGAAGGGAAATTTTTTTCTTCACATTGATGTGTGCTGGTTAGTGTTAGATGGTGAAAGCATGGAAAAGAGCTGAGTTGCAGAGCACAAAAGCGTGATGTGTATGTGGAACTTATTTCACCAGGGAAATGGGGAGCTGCAATTATTCACATGTCAGTCTTGCAAGATAAATTACATTATTTGTACACTTCAAACAAGATTTATCTCTTTACTACTACATTTAAAAAGCCGAGTTTAACTGTTCACATTTTAATTCTTCATGTTTCATTCCAGCTCCATACACCAACCAGATGAATATAAAATGTATCTCATTCTATAGTCAATCAGGCTTCTTCAACTAGAAATATAAAATTTGAAGTACTTATGAACCATGAATTCTTTTGTAATAATATGTAAGCATCCTATCATCTACTCTGGCAACTGAAAGAAAATGCTTCACTTAAATTGAAACATAAAAATGATGCTAAAATGGGATTTTTAGAAATCTGGTAACAAATAGGCTTTGCATGATGTTCATAAATCAGATTAATTTCATTTTTTGATACTTTTATATTTTCTTTTCAAAACACAATATTATATTTGATTCACAGTTTTGTTTCAAACAGATGCAATTTTAATTCTTTTCTATTAGATTAACAACTGAAAATCTATAGAGATTCTAATTTCATACTTCTTGCATGTAGGTGTGACTTTTGCTTTCTCCATTATCTGAGAATTGTATCGTAGTAAGTTCTGTATTTTTGAGCAGCAGAGCCAAACAGTGAGGAATAATCCACTCATTCATACACACAAATATGTTCTTAGCAGAAACTCAAATCCTCCTGGTTTCCACAGAAGGCTGTTATCTCTTCCACATGATTTTCACTGGTGATTATTCCCAAGATATTTCACACAGGCGTCCACACCACAGCAATTCAAGCAAAACCCATTTACCAGTTAGATAGTTAATAGGTCCACATACGCATATCACCAAACTGCCAGAGTTTTTCTTAAGCTGCTCCTAAAAATTTCAAGAATCAGTAAAAAGGCTGAACTGCTTCCTATCTTTTTCTGCAGATCAGCTCACCATCATAAAACTTTACTATGAAAAGTCCTTCAAGTCTCAGCCTCTCTTGGCAACTGAGTAGCTCCCCCAAACTAGGAAACCTGATCAGATAGTCTAAGTAGATGCTGTAGAAAACATTATTTTTATGTCTCTTTTTCATTGCTTGTATGCAGACCCATCTCCTTGTTTTCTTAAGCTTAAACAAAATCATAAATCATGGCATACAGTTCAGTAAAATGGAACTTGGCAAAGAAAAACATCAACAGCGAGATCTGAAAGCACTCAGAATAATTCTCACCACTACAGTCTTCTCTAAGATCACATAGGCTGAGATTAGAAAGTAGATATGTACCCTTCACAAACTTTTTTTCTAGCATATCTCTGAACATAATTTATCTGTGAATAACCAAGCTGGTAATTAGTTGTTATTAGATGATGACCTAGCCGACCTCTGTCATATAGCATAGAAAAAAAATGGAGATGATCCTGGTCTCTTATATAAGAATATGACCTGGATGTTCGTGGATTGCCACTTGTTGACTGAAGAACTAAAACATAGTTTGGACAATTGTTCAGTTTCCTTTCTCATTACAAAATAAATTTTAATCTTATTCCTTATTGGAGTTAGAGGCAGCTTCTCTTGCAAGATGAAGTTTTACCAGAATTCAGTTAGTGTATTTACATATAAATTTGGAGATTGAACAGATGAGAAATGAAAGATGTATCTAATTTCCAACCACATTCTGTAAAATGTATTTAATATCTTCTAACATTAATGTTTTAAATTACATTTAAAGAAGGTGCTTCATTTTAAAATGTCTGAAATCTCTCTTCATAACACAACTCTTCCTGAAGTATCAAGAAAATGAAATATTTGTTGAAATGAGACAAAAGAACTTTTATATGACTTTCTGGAAAAAAAAAAAAAGGAGAGATAAAAGAATGAAACAGCATATCAGAGGTGTTTTCATTATAGGCAAGATGAGGATGCTTACCTTGTATGTGGCAAATATCAGCTTCAGATCCCTTAACCTATTGGTCTTTCATATGCTAAATGAGAGCCCCCTTACAGCTACTTTGGAATATTTTGGGGACAGAATCTCCCAGCTGCCCCCATGGACGCTGTTTAGATCATTCTATTCATATAGCAAACCACTTTTGAGTCACTTAAAATTTGATGAATCATTATAAAAATGTCTCTTTTTAAAAGCATATCTTTATATTTAACAACAATAGATAAGAGAATTTGATATTGAATCGTTATGTCTAATAACAATTGAAAAGAGAACCTGATTTAGCATCTCCCACAGAGTAGGGGAGTGAAGCTTTTCTCTTTTTGATCAAAACACTACTACCTGGATTTCAGAAAGAATCTCAGAATAGGTATGCTGGCATGAAAAAGATTTTGCTTTCATGAAAAACATATTTTCCAAGAAGAAAAAGCATGCAAAAATCACAAATGTGTATTTATTAACAAAACAACACAAAACAAAACAAAAAAAAATTAAAAGAGAGAGAGAGACCAGCTATTTTACAGATCCAATAACTCATTCATGTTAGATGTTTTAGTACAGAAAAAGTAGGAACTCATGCTATAGAAACAGAGTTACACTGTTTGGTACTCTCTTAAATAGTTGTGATACATCAAGATTACACAATTGAATGTGATGTATAAACATAGGGGTAGTATTTTAATGTAAGATATTTAAAAACCATTCACTCTGAACATGTGTGTCTATCCATCTCCTTCCTCATGATTTCCAGACGACACTTCTAAAATAATTTACCACAGATAAAAAAATAAATAGTACAAATGTCATCATAAAGTCCACTTGAGCAAGCATTAAAGTAGATAAAAAGCACAGACTTGCCATCTACAGTGAAAAAAGAAAAAATCCTTTCTACAAACTACTGATACTGATATAATTTAACATATGATAATATGTGGTGAACCTTTTGGGATGATTTCTGAAACATCAGAGTGGTAAAGAACATGCACTAAGTCTTCTGAGAAGTAGCACCATATTTATAATTAGGAGTTTAGTTTTGCATTGAAAGGACTGATTGCAATCAATTTCATTTTACCAGTGGACAGTTTGCAGAAGAGAAGAACTGACTTACAGAGAAAGTTGTTTCTGTTTCATCTAAACATTTGAAGCTTCCTGCATTCAGATATTAGACTTGGATACACAAGGGAGTGTTTTTCTTACTCTGTCATGTGTGATTTGAATTACTTTGGGTCTATTCTTCTACACTAACACAATTAGTGCAGAACATCTACAAATGCACTAACAACTGAACTTGAGAGTTAAAACTGAATTCCAGCTTTGTAAATTAAAGTTTTATAATCTACACTGGAAGAGAGGGAAGGAGGAAAAGAACACTGTGCTTGGGATGTAGTGCTTGAGGTCCACTTTGGACACTGACCTAAAAATAGAGTCTGGAATTACATTCCCAGTAAGAGTTCCTATTGAAGTTAAAGCATCTTGTTGCATTCTGGATTGGAAGAGTAAGCTTCTTGTCTTACCAAAAGGGAAGGAAAAAAATAATTTAATATTTTTTTTCACAATGAAACATTCCCTCAAACCAATTTTCATGAAGGTCTGTTTCTTGACGTTATACTTCTGTGAAAATGATAAGAAATAAAACACCCAAGATTTCTAACTGATTATCCACATGGAACTTATGGACCTGCAGAGAAGGACAGTCTCCTAAAGAGAGTAAATTATTACACTTTTGGATCACAGAGTCAAAATTTTGACAGAATTTCACTAGGCACTAGAAAGACATACAAAGTACCTTCACAGTTAGCAGGGCCCTTTTTTTGTCCTGTAATAAATGTCCCTTTTTTTGTCCTGCCTGTAATTGGTTCCTCAAAACAGGCAATTCCTATTGAATCAACTAAGACATTATGACAAATCTGAACTGGAGCACTTTCCTCAGCATTCCAGGGAGCTTCTTGGTGTCAAAGTAGGGTGAACAAGGCCCTGAGCACTCAAGTTTGCTGCCATTAATCCCCATTAGATTTGCACTGAAGAACAAGTCAAACAATATGCTGCTGAGCTGACAGAACACATCAAACTGCCTCAAAGCAGAGAACTCAGTGGAGCTGAAGATGCTGAAAGATTGTGCTTAAATGTTGTAGGATGCTCACTTCCCAGACCAATAGAACCTTAGCACTGTGATTTAGAAGATTTGTTAGCTTTCTGTGTTATCAACACAGGATGTAAGAGTTCTCTTTTCAACATTTAATGGTCACAAAAGGCAAGAAAAGCTCAAGAATTCTCTTTGTGTTCTGCTGTACAAGGTCAATAGCAGGGCTAGAAGACCGTGGAAACAAAAAAAAAAGGAAATTATTCAAGAGAAAGGAGTTATGTGGATGAGAGGGTGTCAGGAAGGCTAAAAAACCAGTTTTGCTGAGTTTCTGTGAGACACCACAAAAAGAAGGGTAAGATGTTAGAGTAGAATTTTATATGGTCCAAAGGCTAAACTTGCCAGAATTTGCTGAAACATCTACAGAAATATAATTACAGAGAGATTCCCACTATGGCAGACCATCCAGTTTCATTCCTGACTAGAATCAAGAAAGAGAAGATCTGGAGAAAGAGAAGAAAAGCAGCAATTGAGAGGGTGTTTTGCAAATCTTAGCTAATTGTGGCTATTCACAGAACAGTTAATCCAGTATGCTTCTTGCTTACATTCTCCCTCAGAAGTCCATATACTTCAAATAACCAGAGATGTCAGATTTTAGATTTAGATTTTAAAATTAACCCAGTTTGGATAAAGATGGTTTAGGAAAAAAAAAAAAAAAAGAAAACAAAAGTGGACCCAGCTTGAAACACAAACCGGTTTTATCAAATTTTCATCTTATCTACTCTATTTCTTGAAAATTATTGGAGCTTATACTCAGGACAAGCCTGTGATTGCACATTAACTAAAGGTGTGGCTAACACGGAAAGCTGTCACCACAGTCACATCTGTGGCTTGTTCCTTATTATTCATAATCTTCTAGTACTTTTGAAGAGATGAAAAACCACAAAATCTTTTAATTTGTTTGGTCTTAGATTTCCTGTGAAAGAAAGTTTGTCTCTAACTTGTCGTCTTTCGCTTTTCATGTAGCAAATATGACTCAATGAAATCATGGCCTTGGAATGCTTTCCACCTTACAGATTTGACATTACCAAAGAGAGCAACCTCAATGCAGATGCTAATGTCACCCTTTCATATTTCATTTTAAATGTAGGGCCATTTAAATAAGGAATATTTTAACTGCATTTGTTTTATGGCAACACAAGCTCTTAATGACATCAGCTCATACAAAAGTTTGTGAAGAATTTATCTGATGATCACAAAGGTACTTCATTAAGTAATTATGTGCCCTTGCTAGTAAATTTAGCTTAAGTTTAAAGTGAACAAGAGTTATTGAATGAAGACATGATTGAAACACAAACCTCAACTAGTCCAAGTGTCTTCAAATCTGAACTAAATGACATCAAATAAAATCTCTGAATCTTGAAAGACCACACCACAGGTGAAAACAAGTATTTGCCCTAAGCAAATAATTCAGGATCAGACACCTTTGTATCTGTATGCTACATGAGGTAAACAGCAATGCCCATGTTTCCTACAAAAAAAGCTCAACAGGCTTTTTATCAAGCACAAATACAATGTAGCACATCATAAAATTACACTTAGATGTCATTTTAGGTCATGTGGCAGTTAGTCACAATAATTGTTTTTATTGCCTTTGATAATTTTATGTATCTTGGGCTTGTATTCTCTTAACAAAACTGAGTCTTGAAATACACAGTAAATACAACCCCATAAGGATCCATGTCTGATTATCTCGACATATACTCTCAGCATTTTCAGCTGTCAGCTTTCATCCTCGGTCATTCCTACACTAGTTTTTTTTCCTTTTTATTAATTCTTCACATCAATGACTTATTGGTTTTGCCAGTGCATTTTTAATTTGGCTTTTCTGTTCAACATCTACTAGTATTTGAAAAATATTAGTTAACTACTGGCAAAACACATACCTACTCTTTACAGAAATATAGCCATGCCATTATAGTTAAAGGTCTGTCAATATTTCTGCAATAAAAAAACTGCATTTCCAAGATTTATAATTCAAACATAAAGAAAAAAATCCTTCCGGGATGATGTTCAGCATGCAAGGTCATAGCCCACAACAAATTTGTTTTACCACTTTTCAAGCAAATTGATTCTGCCATTTTGAGTGCTGCAAGTGTAAATCAAAACAGAGATTTACCTGTTTAAAGCTAAACTCTGGTGGCCATGTACTCATCTGTGCCAGCAACAGGATTTTTATGTCTTTTCATTTGGAACAAACTTAACCTTCAATATAAACTGCATATTAACAATTTTACATATAAATATATACGTATATATATGCAATATATATGTATATATACTATACATAGATGCATCTATTTACATGCACAATAGAGGACCTTGTGATCCCTACAGCTGACATCTCCATTTAAAGGCTAATTCCATTATAGAACACTAGCTTGTATGAATTAAAGACCTGACCCATATTTTATGTCTGTCCTGCTGTGAAGGTGCAATTTTCCTAAGGAAGCTTTAGCACAGAATGCTCCAATGCTTTTGTTCCAATCACACAGCTGCGACCAGTCTGCCCTTGACTGTCAGCATGCTACCTGGCTGAAAATCTCTGGGCATGCTGGGTTTTGTACACTCAGAAAAGTATAAATGGGTTCATCCTTCAGGTTTTACTTGTAGACTTTGTGTGGACAATAAGCCCATTAGGATCTCCATAAGAACTCCTGCTTACCTTGAACACATTTAAAAAACTGTAAGAAGATATTTTTAATCAATCTTTGTTAGCACACAGCAC
This sequence comes from Promerops cafer, assembly GCA_013398275.1. Classification (NCBI taxonomy): domain Eukaryota; kingdom Metazoa; phylum Chordata; class Aves; order Passeriformes; family Nectariniidae; genus Promerops; species Promerops cafer. The sequence goes on along the minus strand of VZSE01000987.1, from coordinate 1,819,280 downwards.
TGTTCTACTAATGTAGATGTCAAAAAAAAAAATGCTTGTTCCAAATGTAATTTTCTCATTTTCTAAATTGATGCATACCAATATTCCAGAAGTGCTAGGAAGATGAGCCCTTCTACTACTGCAGTGGGTTTAATAATATCCTTGACCTAATTTAGCAATAGTCACTGACAGATAGCAAGGCTTTTTATCTGTATTTCAACTGAGAAAATACCTCTTTTGAAAACAGAGTTGACCCATATTATTAATTTTGAGTATTGACAGAAAATTTATGAAGAATCTTTCAAAGGGTCAACTTCCCTTCTAGGAAAAAATTTGCATAGGATGGTTTGCCTGTAACTGCATACATTTGGACAAATTTTGTGCATGCTACTGAGAATTAAATGGTATCTTAAACCCTTTAAAACGGTGCAACCTTCTTGTACAATTCCATTTAAGAAGTAAAAATTACCTCTGTGTTACCTCACAGATGTAATTATGGTATAAAGTCATCAGATATAAAATGCACCTGTCTAGCTGAAAATGTAACATGTACAAAGTAGTGTGGTCTGGAAACACATTTTTCAAGTCATGCTCTGTCTTGAAATCAAAATGAGTGTTATACTGGCTAATTCTGCAGTGGCTGAACTGCTCTGTTTTACTATTTCTCCCAGACCTGTTTCAACTCGATAGTTGCATATGGTTATTTTCATTTCCACGCTACCTTCAGTTTATTCATGTGGAATTAAGTTTCTCCTTCATCTTCACTTTTGCTGTATTTTAAAATCTTTATTTCATTTCCTCTTTTAAAACTTGCTTGAAAACTAATGTCACTGTTAAAAAAAGATCAGTGGACCTAATCTAGTAGAAATAACACATTTTGCCTCATTGCAACTCAAAAAACTAAATGATACTGGCTGATTAAGTGGCTGAATTATCACCTCTCTTGGCCTCTGTCAATTTGGAAAGTTATGGGTATGATCGTCTTGAATGATGAGATGTGTGAATGTATTTGTACTCATGGGTATTCACTGATTTTCAGCTTTTGAGTCTTTATATTAATCTCAGTCACCCACTCATCTTCTCTCTTTACATTTGTCCAAGAGTGTTTAGATCATCATTCTTCACTTGAAGAAATGGTTTTGCTTTACTTTCTGTATATTTTTACTTGGCATTTATTAGGATTGTATCTAGCAATAATAAAAATATTTAACTTAGATATTACTCAGACAGACAAAGGAAGATTTAAATAAGATTGAGAACACTTTCTAATGTCCTGGGCCTTCTTCTCCAGTGTAGAGATATTAATTTTATTCCCACAGTTTGTAACTGGCTAATTAAATAACGTGTCCGAGTATCTTCTTTTCTGCCTCAATTTATTTACATGAAAAATGTGCTGACCATGTTCATTAAGTACATGGGATATAATAATGCTGAAAGCAGCATTATTACTTCCATGGTAAACAAGTAGACAGACTATATATGTCTAAAGTACAGACTATATGTCTGTACTTTACCACTGGGAAAGTACAGTTTAGATACCTTTTTAAGAGCATCCAAACTGGTAAGTCAACAGGAATTCAGCTTTGCCCAGCCTTCTAAGGTGGTGCATCCTTTGAAATACAAGTATCCCAAATGCTGCAGGAATTGTCCAACAGGCTGTTTTATCCCAAAACACTAAGCTATAATATGGTTCTCAATCAAAGAGAAAAAATCTCCACTAATGGGGAAATACCCCTGGGAGTTTGTTACTGTATATTCACCAGTAACAAACCCCTTATGAGCTCAGTTTCTATTGTGTTCTGGGTGGAAGGTGCAGACTCAGTGTGTTCTATTGAGAGGCCTGAGAAATTAATGAAGTTTACAATTAAATGTCAATCAAATATAGAAGGGCATAATCATTAGAAATTTTAAAGATAATTAGGAAACTGAAATATTTCAGAATGCCCCTCCATCGAAAGTGGAGGGAAAGAAAATTAAATTATAGTGTGCATTATTATCATTGCTGTTTAAACAGCCATTAGGGGGTAAAATAATTTCTACTTAGGTTTGAAAATAGGTTTGAAAACTAGCAAAAAATTAATAAAGCTTACTTAACAGAATGACTCACAGGGGCTACATAACTAAAATATTTGCGAGAATAGAAGAGTACATCAATAGAAAAAAATAAAATAAAAAGTTAAGGACCACAGCAGAAAAATAATTTGAGTTATGGTCTTCACCTAAAACAAGATCTGACAGACTCAATCTTATCTTCAATGCACTTAAAACCAAATGGAATTACTTCAAATTCAGCAGTATGGCACTTGGTTTCAATTGTGTCTCAGAGACATATGACGGTTGAATGAAACTCAATTTTGTTCTAATAACCATGCTTAGAGGACAGTTTTCCAGATTCATGTAAATATTTCAGGATGCCATAAATATTATACCTTTCAGGAAATTATTATGTAATCTGCTATGGATATAAGAGTTGCCATTTATTTAAATAAACTTTGGGGTAGATGGTTGTTTGACATACTGTTGATGAATTTACAAAGTTTTTAGAAAGGGTATAAAGGAGCATGTCTCTTTGTTTCTAAGACACAGATGATGTTCTGTATCCCTCTGCTTTTTATTCTTTTTATATGTATTTTTTTTCCCCCACAAAATGAGATTAATTACGTAAAGAGCAGGGAACACCGAGAAAAGTCACAAAGCCACACATCCATTTAATTAATAAACAAAGAGAGCACAAAATTATCTGCTTGTGAAGCAAGAGTAATCTCAGCAATAAACACTGGTTCTATTTCTACAAACTGGAGTCAGGATAGTAAAATCAACAATACAAACAGACTATAGGGAAAACAAAAAAAGACATAAACACAAACAAAAGTGCACGGAAAGTCTTGTAGCAACGTTACACTTCAGAATTCTGACTCTTTCTTTAGTGATCCTAGTGTAATGCCTTAAAACATGAAATTTGTTAGCACCAGGTCAAGGCAAGCAAGAGGAAAATTCAGCACACTAGAGCAGGGAGGAATGTTAAAAAATAAATATATTATTAAATGCTTATTCATATTGCTACAAAGTGTCCACACTGAATATAGCCCCAGTCAGGAAGCAAAACAAATGTCAGATTCTAATAATTGCATCCAGGAGCTAATGCAAAAAGGGAACAGATTGAAAACCTTTGCTCCCTCCCCAGGGACAGAGAAGGCTGTTGTCCCCAGGAAGTGGGAAGTGAGGGAGAGAGAGTGCAGGTGGCTGACATCATCCCACCAAGCATTAAGCAGAAGTGATTGCCTAATTGAATCACCTTCTGTTGGCAGAGAGACGTTGTTTAGAAGTGGGTGATCCCACCCTCCTGCCCTTGCAGCAGGTGGCATTCAGTCAGATGGAAAAGTGCAAACATCAATGTAAAGAGCAGGACGGACACCAGCTGTAACTTCCATCTATCCAGACACTCGGGGAGAGAATTTTGACAATGTTTTTTGAGATTGATGAAGATGAGATGGTTTTTATTAAGCTAAAGAATGAGTTTGGGTTTTAACATTTGGCACCCAGAGGCAGTCATTCCAGATTTTACAGTTGCAGGAAATCTGAAAAAGTTCATCAAAGAAAAATTCTATTATTTGTAAAAGGGAGTTGTGTCTTTCAGCTATCAATTAAAGAAAAAGGAACATACTCTTTTCAACAATGTGAGAGCAGCGAGGGAAAATCAACGGATAGTTCAGGGCTGAAGATTGTGAAGGCAAGGAATAATTTCTATTGCTCTGTATGCTTCCCTGGTCACTCGTACAGATTGCTAAAATTCTTTGAATGGCAGTTTCACAAAAATGTAGTACAGACGATACTATTTTTACTCCTGTTTTTTATTTTTCCTATCTATTAGAGAGGCCAGAGTAGGGCAGAAACTCTTTTCTTTTGTCTAAAAGCAATTAGCCTAATCAAACCACAATTGATTTATATCCTCAAAGTATTATATCATTATTACTATCACTATAAATAACCAAAGATCCCTACCAGAAGCCAAGCCTGTATTTTAAAAATGAAAATATTAATTCACCAAAACACTCAAAAAAAATCCTGAACCTTAATGCATTCTTAAATGAATGAAATTCAAGCATGTGCTTAAAGGTTTGGCTAAATGATGGGACAACTCAACTGCTCCAAATTGCAGCAAAAAGTCTTACAGAATGCTCAAACACCTGAAAACATAATGACACATTTCCCTACAGATATTTAACNGCTCCAAATTGCAGCAAAAAGTCTGACAGAATGCTCAAACAAAACTCATAACACAGGTCTTAAAACAGAGAAAAAAAAAATAAAATTTTAAAAAATTAAGAAAAAAACAACTTAAATAACAAATTTCAAACATAGATATGCAATTGGTATTATAATACAGGGCAGGCAGAGACTAATTTCAGATGAATGAGGGGACAATAAGCAAAAATCCTTTAAGTGTTAAATACCACTTCCTTGCTTCCTCCACTCCAAGGCCAAAACACTCAATCACCAGGTCCCAGCTGTTCCTTCACGGACTGACAGTTTTGCAAAAGTTTGCAACTATAGCAAGTGGGTCTGACATGGAATGATTTGGGGTGAATTACAAGCACTCTGCTGAAAGTCAAGTCCATAGTGAAGATACAGACTGAATTTTAAAAGTCATGAAGAGGGTATTCCCAGAGATATGGTTCAGATGCCAAAGGACATAATTCATAGAAACAATCCATAGTAATCTACTCCTGCAGGCCAAATGCCAGCTTTACTGCTGGGAATTATGCCTAAGGAGTAGACTTGTCTACTGGCAGTATATTCCCCAGGACTACCCATTCTGCACAGGCTAGGATTAATGACATGAAGAGGCTACTACTTTTTAAGTTACTACCTTTTATGCAAACATTAAAAACTACCATGTGCCTCCAAACGAAAGATTTTGCAGCTTCCAGGATAGTAACTGATGTTTCATCATATCCCTCTGGAATTACAGAAAGTAAATTGATACCAAAAGAAATAGGTAAATTGATGATCTATCGATACCATTTCCTATCTTCTTCTCTCTTTTAAGGCTTCTTAAGTCCCTTGCCATGGAAATAGCAGGAAAAAAACCCTCATACAAACAACATCTATCCTAAGGGAACTCAAGGCAAGTTTCTAGATTTAGAGATCCTGACCCAATAAAAAGATTCTAAAGTACACAAATAACAGCAAAAGCATCAGAGGCAAGGTTTCTAGATATGAACTTGCTCTTCCCATGAACTGGCAGACCCCAAGGGATGTACAAAGAAACCAATCAATCCTCTAAAAGTAGTCATAAATGCAGGAGCTCATAACACAATTCCTCTCTGAGAAGAAACATCTTGATTATTTTAACACAGTCCAAATCACGCCTATGCCTTTGCTGATTTGCTCTTGATCTTGAAGCCAAATTTAGGTACTATGAAAAACAAAATACTTGTAAAAGTCAGCAGGCTGATAGGATGAAGACACTTCTGTTCCCAACACATAATTAGAAATGCTTCAATCTATTAAAACTAAAATATGCTGAAGAAATCCATGTTTTCTCACAGTTGCCTCTTATGTGGGTAAGGTGGAGACTCAAGTGCTCTTTGCGCTATGTTCATAAATAAATGTTTTAACCAAAAAAAATACCCAAAACAAACCATGTGGGTTTTTTTTACAATTTATCATTAATCTTTGAATAAACTCCAACTCAGAAATACTTTCAGTATGTTTTAATGCAGCTAATTGAATGGCAACCCTCCTCTCTACCCCCACCCCCAATATATAAAATCCTGCAGCAAGACTTAAAATTATATTCCAAATAATATGACAATTTTTAGTCCAGATTCCCAAGTCAGAGTTACAAGATATTCCAAAACAGTTCCCCTCAATCTTTTTCTATCAGTCAAAATAAAGGCATTATTTTATAACTTATTAGCAGAGCAAGGCAATTTTCAAAGAGATTTTAATTAATAGTGTATAGGGACAGACAGTCTGCCTGTCCTAACTGGTGATTACTCATATTTGAGGAAAACATGGTGTTTGTTACAGAGTTGACCACTAGATTTATGGCATTAACAGGACAGACAGTCTGGTCATTCTGTTTTCTTTAAAAGAAAAAGGCTAAGCTGTGGCTAGCAGAGCAAGGCAATTTTCAGCTGGTGATGCCTTTGAGCGCCAAAAAAGACTTTAATGACTACAAGTGTGCAAGGCCTAATTTTACATCTTAGATTAGATCTAAAAATCTCAGTAAGGCTGTGGAATATTTCTATGCAGATCACAGACAGTATAATAACTAAAGAGAAATCAGCTCTGGAGAATACAAGATAATCATTCTGCAGAATAAGCAGTGTGTCAAAAAAAAATCATCTGATGTACTGGGATATCTATATTGATGCTTTCCCTTCTTTAGTAGTTCACCTTTAGGTTTCAAAGCCTGAAAGAATTATCCATATTTATAATATCACATAAGCAATAATACCTGTGTCACACACTGTAGCTGCTCTGTTTGTGACTGGGGGAAACATCAATAAAATAAGTTTAGAGCCTAAGACATAAAAATATCTCAAATTTTTTTTGGGCGGGGGACTTTTCTGTAGGAGAATTTGTGCATAGACTCACAGGATCTATCTGTTTACTTGATCTCTGACATCTTGAGTCTTTCTTTATGTTTTGTAATTCTGTTCTAAATTCCTGCAGCACACTGCAATATGACAACAAGAGTCACTAAAGAAACTTGCCTTTTCACACTCCATAGACTACTGCTCAGTAGTACTACCCATTAAATTAGTATTATTTGAATATGTGTATGATTAAATAAAAATACTACATTCAATTTTATATTATATATATTACATAAAATCTGTTCAGTCTTAGACTGTTTTTAGTTAGGAATAGGTGGTAATGACTTCAGGAGACCCAAGATCCTTTGAAATGTCAGATTTCACACTACAGGACGTAAAGGTGTAAAAGAAAGGCAATCTAAAATATCATGCTTTGAAACTTGGAGCCCATTAATCAGAGGGTAGGAAAAAAAAAACATTGACAAGGTGACAACATCCTGGATGACAACAGTGAGCTTGATGTGGTGTTCAACTTTATTAAAAATCAGAATTTATGATGCAGCAATTGAACCTGTTCAGTTGTGATGACATGAACTGTCCTGAGTGAATAACATACTATATTAATATTTTAGTTGAAATTCCTGGACTGTATGGTTGATTAATAAGCTCTATTTCAGGCTGAGAATATATGGCTGTTCAATATAACTGGGTTATGAATAATCCTTATTACAGAAAAAGCAGCCTCCTCTGAGGTTCAAAACAGACATGTCAGTGGAGCAGAGGGAGTTGTATTGTTAATCCTCCCATGTTCAAATGTATGTCAGCAACCAACAGAGGTCAATACATATCCCACTGCATTATGCAAATGCATGCATTATTAAAGCTTTTTCTAGTCAGGAGGACTACAAGAATGTCATGAGGCTGTGCAGGGAGGAAATCAGAAGGGCCAAAGCCCAACTAGAACTTAATCTGGCTACTGCTATAAAGGACAGCAAAAAATGGTTTTACAAATACATCAACAACAAAAGGAGGGTTAAAGAGAATTTCTGTCATTTACTGAATACAGGGGGAAACAGTAACAAAGATTAAGGAAAAAGCTGAGGTACTAATGCTTTCTTTGCCTCAGCCTTTAACAGCAAGAACAGTTGTTCTCAGCCCCCTGAGCTTGAAGACAGAGACGGGAAGGAAAAGGAAATCCCCATAATCTAAGGGGAAATGGTCAGCAATCTGCTTAGACATGCACAAGTCTATGGGGACAGATGGGATCCATTCAAAAATCCTGATGGAGTTGACAGAAGAGCTTGCCAAACCACTTTCCATCATTTACCAGCAGTCCTGGCTAACTGGGAGGTCCCCATATGTGACACCCATCTACAAGAGCCGGAACCTGCGGGACAACCAGATGTTCAGCCCAGTCAGCATGGGTTTAGAAAAGGCAGGTCCTGCTTGACCAACCTGATCTACTTCCGCGAAAAGGTGACACACTTAATGGATGAGAAAAAGGCTCTGGATGCTTTCTGCCTGGACTTTAGCAAATCCTTTGACACTGTCTCCCACAGCATTCTTGTGAGGAAACTGGCTGCTCAGGGCAAGTCCTCTATTTGTTGAGTAGAAAACTGGCTTGATGGCTGGGCCTGAAGAGTGCTGGTGAATGGGGTTACATCCAGCTGGTGGCCATTCACAAGTGGTCTTTCTGAGGACTCAGTACTGGAGTCAGTCCCATTAAATATCCTCACTGATGACCTAGATGAGGGTATCAAGTGCACCCTCGGTAAGTATGCAGGTGACACCAAGTTGGGTAGCAGTGTGTATCTGCTGGAGGGCAGGAAGGCTCTTCAGAGAGATCTGGACAGGCTGGATCAAAGGGCCAAGGACAATTGTAGGAGGTTCAACAAGGCTGAGTGCTGGGTCCTGCACTTGGGTCACAGCAACTCCCTGGAGTGCTACAGGCTGGGGGCAGAGTGACTGGAAAGCTGCCCACAGAAAAGGACCTGGGAGTGCTGGTCGACAGCCATGTGGATCTGAACACTGGAACATTGGAACTTCCGGGAATAACTTTGTCTTTGAAAATGAGAATCACTTTCCTTTGCAGAACTGTAAAAGAATACAGTTTTTGAAAAACTCTCTCTACCACTGACAAGCAACTGTTCAACACAAAACAAAACAAACAAAAAACCCAACCAGACAAAAAAAACCAATAAAACTGAAAAGTACTGTTTTGATCCCCACTCTTATCATATGTTTCATGGTGGGAAGTCTGTAGATTTTAGTTAAATCAGTGAAGACCTAGAGAAAATCCAGTCAAGTAGAATGGTTCATAAACCCTCATTCAAATTCCAGTAAAATTACGTTAGCAATTTGGAAATGCAAGCATTTAAATGTCTTCATCCCCAAATCCTGGAAGTGAAGACTCTCCTCAGCTGTGGCTACATGGCTAAGTAAACAATTTTCATACATTTTTTAATGTAAGAAAATCATACACTCATATGTGACCAGAAATATTTCTTGAAGCAGAACTGCAAGGGGCTAAAAATTTGCAAGGAAAAAAATACTATTATAGTTTTCAGACAGCTTTGTGGTTGTGAGCACGGAGAACACAAATCCAAGAAGCAGATCTAACACTGCCCGTAAGGAGAAACACAAAATGTTGCCTCTCTAAACTTATTTTGGTTACAAGGAGATTTAATAAAACCTAGTTGAAAAAATAGCACATTAATTGCCTAAAAATTATAGTGAAGTGATATAGACTATGCCTACACAAAGTATACACAGTCTCTCTCCTTCATGTCTGAAGCATTTGATAGGAAATAACAAGTTCTGGACTTATAAATCCTGCATTATTACAATATTCCATGACATAATAGGGATTACTACTTCCAGACCAGTTCTGCCCTGTGATCCAACAACTCAGAAATTTGCTCAGCATTGTCAAAACCTATCTCAGGAGAGGTAGCAGAGTATACTGATATAGAAGCATTTCGTTGAGCTGTTGGAAAAAGTTTACATTTAAATAGCATGCTTAGTGCATTCTCCTATATAATCACCCTGACTGCAAAGTCTCAAACCTGTACAGTGAAGCAGCCACTGATCTCCATGCAGCTCCTTGACAAGTTCAAATACTGACAGTATTCAGGACATGTTGTGTAACCATCTGGACATCATAAAACAGGGAAAGGAAATTAAACTGGAGATAGCTTGCCAGCTAATTTGATCAGTTCAAAGTTAAGAGTAGCACTGCAGTATTTCCAAGAGGTAGCACAGATCTGCATTACAAATTGTTTGGGCTTTTTTCATTAAAAAAATAAAAATCTGTTTTAAAAATAACAGATGAAATCTATAGAAATATTTGGCTGTGACTTAAAAAGAAAAAAAACAACACAAACAATTTGTTTGATATATAGGTGTTTGACATTTCAGTTAATGAAAAATTTTGACTTCTTCATACTACTTAGATTTCATCATATTTTTCCAGTGTTGAGAAAACAATAGGAATCAAAAGATCAGTTATTTGTCCAGCTTTCCCTGGTCGTATTTAAGTAAGTTTCCCAGACAGAATACCTTTGTCTTGTGTCCTTTATCAATCTGTCCCTATGACACACCAACTCCATTCAACCAAAATACCAACTTTGGCAGACTTTGCCAGACTTTACATCTTTAATGTGCTTATCTGTTCAAAAGATAAAATGAACAACCAAAATAAATCATCATTCAGCAAGCACCTAATAATATTAGCTCTGTATTTTCTCATCCACATACCTCTTAACTTGAGATATGCAAAGGTGAAATTTGACCATATATTTGGATTCTCGATGCAAGGTTCATTCATGTTTAGAAATAAATTTACCTGCATATAAGACAACACATAACATAGCTATTGCTTATGATTAGTGATCTTTAAATTAATGTGCAGCCCTTTCAACTTTCATTTCTTTTAAGAATTGCAAAATATATGAAGACTTCTGGGGTCTTCTTGCTTGCTAGGCTGGGGATAACCTATAATAAAGTAAATATAAATTTAAAAAAAAAAAAAACACAAAAAACCAACAAATCTTTCTCCCATCCTACCAAGATGATGAACTTCTTTACAGAACAAAGAGGAAAATTCTAAAAATCATACGTTTGAAGTGATTGTGTTTCTCATCCCAAGTCACCATTACATGTCATGGGGTCCTGCTCTCCTGGAGATGGCTGAACACCTGCCTGTCCTTGGGAAGCACTGAATTAAATCCTTGTTTTGCTTTGCTTGCATACATAGCTTCTGCTTTCCCTATTTAACTGTCTTTATGTCAATACATGATTTTTCCACCTCTCACTTTTCCAATTCTATCCCCAGTCCCACTGGTGGAGGAGAGGGTGAGTGATTGCAAAGGGCTTTTTTGCTGGCTGGGATCAATCCAGGACAGGTACGAAGGTAAATTCTCCACAATCCTGATGTTGTAAAGATCTCTCACATTTTTCCTCAGTTTGTTTTCTATAAATATTTTTCTGCAGTGTTTGGGGTTCAGCAATAGCTGAAGGTGCACAAGGAGAGAACTAACAGAGCCAGGACATCAGAACAAAACCTCATAAATCAATCTACAGCCCCTGAGGTGCTAACCCTGTTGATATGTCATGGTAAATGCAGTTTGTCTCAGGAAAATTTAAATAAGAATGATAATTGGCAATAGGATAATTAATCTTTCTAGACTTTCATTTTTTAGGGCCCCCAAGTTCACTCACAAAGTACTCCACATAAGAAAATTTCAGAGCACACTGAGAACTAGCCTTCTCTTTCCATCTCAGGCACCTAATGTTTTTATTAGGAATGCAGAGGGAAAGATAACTGCTCTTGTGCTTCACATATTTTGCTGCTGATATGGAATTGAGAAGAGATGACAAAGACCATGTCAGCCACCCTTATCATCATACAAACTTGTATTTTCTCTGCCAGTACAATTCAGTTACCATGGTGCTGTTTGTGGTCCTAGCATTTTGATTACATGCAGTCATTTTCAAAGGAAAAGACTGTTACAGTGACCACAGTATCACTTAGTATTTTTCATCTTCAAAGAATATGACAGTCATCAGCTAATTATTTCTCATAGCCCTTTAATTCTCTTTAGAGGGGTATGGAGAGACAAATTCAATCGTGACTGTAAATAAGCTCAACCATCTCAGCTTTACCATGAGAGCTGGAGCAGGCTAGTTAACACATTATTGGCCAGTGCCAGAAAGATTGTTTTTGCTGACATCAACAGCAAGTTGATTTTATATGACATGTCTGAAAAACACAGAATAATTAAGTCTTTGCATTATAAGGTTTATTTATAAGGTTATTCCATTGCAAAGCAGTGAACCCTGGTTTTTCAATCCAGTAAATCTCATAAGTAGTCTAACCTTTCAAGCCTATGAGTGATCCTACGGACTTCAGTTTAGAATCTTAAGCACAGCTACAGATATTTTACAGGTCTGGGAATACAAAAAAAAGTACTTTCAGGATGAGGATGACTGTCAGCTGAGGATGGAGGCACATATTGTTCTGGCACCTAATTCTAAACCTGTGATTTTAGATAGTGCCCTCTCTGTTAGCCACCCAAAAGAAAGCTTGCCAGGTCATTCCCTTCCTTTTCTCCTCTCTATTTTACTGTGCATGAAGGTAGCAGGCATACATTTGAGAC
>VZSE01000987.1:1763561-1793973 GCA_013398275.1 Promerops cafer | reverse complement strand
ATTGAAAATATACACTAGAAAGGATCTTCTGGAAAGAAGAAAGATTCATCCCTGGCTGGAAGCAGCTTTAAAAAAAATTACTTCGCCACAATATTTCATGCTACAAGTTTTCTATTGCACACTCCCATAATGCCTGTCAAAGTTCAGCATTGAGCATGACTAAGAAAGCAAAGAAACAAGATCTGAAAAGCAAGTAGAGATAGGAACAGTTAGGAACTAGAAATGAGCTTGTATGATTGTTTACTTTAAAAAGCAGAGCTTTATATTTTCTTCTTTATGTTCAATTAAAAAAAAATTAGGATATAAATTTTAATTTTCTAACATTTTCCCTAAAAATCTACATCTACCAGCAGTCCCAAAATAAGAATACTAAAGGTATTTAATGTTTTAGAAATTTGAGACTTGATTCTCAGAACATTTACTCCAACAGGATTTTTATGAATTTTACAGGGTCATGGCAATAACATTTATTTTTACAAATACCAGTATAAACATTAGGGAATAAAAGCATAGAAGATGAGGGTATAAGAAAGGATGGCTGAAGAATTTTTACCATTTCTGCTACACCTTTATCATCACTAGTACATTAACTGTTATGGGTTGTAGGTTATGTCCAATAATAATGTCCAAGGAAGTATTTAGGATTATTAGGATTCTATGGTGCTAATTTAATTTGATATAAAATTAACTTTATTGCCACTGTTGCAAGACACACTATTAATCTCCTGGAAATTGGAGAACCAGCATCCCTACAAGCAAATTAAGAACCATAATTTTCCTCCAGCCCAAATGCATGTATATATTTTATCTGACTATACAGCTTCCTATGAATAATATGCATGTGGAAATTTTTCTAGTATTACTGGAAGTGGTGACTGAAAGTCTGAGCCTGTAATCATTACCTTGAATGATTGCAAACAAATGGAAGCAGAAAACAAAAGTAGAGTCATTATATCTTAAGTAGTCAAACAAGAAATAACTAAGGGTTCATCAATGAAATTAAAAGATACTCATTAATAGTCACCTCAAATGCATAAATTATTTTTAATAGTCACAGGTATATGGAACCAAAGCAATTATTAGCAAAGTTACTTAATACAATGATGAAAAACACACATTGAAGTAATCTCTTTAAAAATCCAAATATAAAATCTCCACTGGCATCCCTATACTGTTAGGCTGCAATAAGAGAAACCTGCAAAAAAAGGTAAACTATCCCTTGTAGATAAAAGATCAGAAGTAAGTTTTTAGTCAAACTAAACATATCTGATTCTGCAAAATTCCCTTAATATTCAAAATTGGAGAAATACGAGTTTCCTTCTGCTGCCAGTCCTATGACAGAGGTAGCACCATTTAACTACCAAGATGATAAAATGTTATTCTACCTTGAACTCTGAATTTATCACTTGTAGTAAAGTATGGAATACCAAATGTTTATCTATGGTCAACGAAGTTTTCCCTCACATTTTTACAGTTAAAAGTCTTTTAAAAAATGAGATCCTTAATTCACTGTCAAAGAACAAACACAAAGGAAAGTCATGGTGCTATTTGTCTACTCAGTTTCCTTTAATCATAATTTCTAATTAAGCATTGAAACCTCCAGACAGCATATTCAACTTATGAAAATCATATGTATTTTCCAATATTTTGTAACACATAGGAGTTCTTCCAAGAGAACTTCATTTTTCATTTATTATATACTATTCAACACATTGTATTTATTGAAATGGCTTGCCTACAGCTACTTTGACCAACAGGGTGCAAACGTCATTAAAAATGTAAATATACCACAGGCTAAACTACTGAAGACATGAAGTCTAGCAGACCCATGAGCTTTCTGGGAATTTTTGAAATTTAAGAAAATAATAGAAAGTATAACATAAGCACAATATATGGCAGAGTCTCAATAATTTCTCTTTTTCTTTAGAGAAAGTCAGGAATAAATGCCATCTACCAACCATGAAAACACAGGCATGTGGTTAAACCCAGGGAGGGCTGACTACAGAAATCAAACTGAATGCATGCAAAATGTTTTGAACCTGAAAAGTGTATCAGGGAAAACATGATCTATTATCTATATTTAGTAAGGAAATTAAAATAACATGGAAGTGTCCTTGACTGGCTGTTATTAACTGCCTTTGCTCATAGCTTTCCATATGTATGGTTATGTATGAGTCACAGTGCCTAAGAGAAGAGACAGAATCACAATACTTATGGAAAAATGTTATATTTCAGTACTATCAAGGCTAGGGCACAGATGGATAAAAATTGTCTAGCACGACCTCAAACAGTAACTTTTCTTCATGTCACCATTCCAGTACAAGAAATACCATAAAAAGGGTAGTTTCCTGCATTCCTTTTCAAGTTCCCAATCATAAAACTAGACATTATGAAAATATCTACTCTGCATTCTCAAGCAACCAAATCTACCAGCACTGGAAACTCAATTATATCATGTATTAATATTACATACATTAAATTTCATAAGATGTACTTGGCAGAACAGAGTAACTAAATTAAAATTTGATATATAATGAAAAACTTATCAATCATTTCAAGAACATTAACACGACCAACATTATATATTTGCTACTCTAGTATCTCCAGAAGTTGTAGTGCAAGTTGTCAGACAGTGTTAGTCATCAGTTCTGTGCTGTAGGCAACATTTGTGGCAATGCAGAGAGAATTTAGAATGGATCAGCCATGGCATAATGAATTATTGGATTAATGATATGTGTACTACACTACATATTTATGTAGAAAACTGTAAATATAGGGAGAAGCATTAAATTTCAAAATTACAGAGATCTCAAGTTTCCGACAGGTCTCTATTCTTGTAAGCTGTGCATGATCATCAAGGAGAGATACAGGGAAGAAATGGGAAGAAAAACAAAGACACTAGGAGAAAAAGATCAGACATGTTTTATAATAGGACGTGTATTATTACTTATCCCCTAGGTCAGAATAGGGCTACCTGCACATTCCACAGAGTTAAAAAGTGTGGTGATTCTGAAATATGAATCATTATTTCTCTTATTTAGAAAATGCTGATAAAATAGGTTGATGTATTTATAAATTACTCATTTGGTATGGTTATGCTGGTAAAGTTCAGATAATAATGCAGAGTTTATGAACAGATTATCTGTACTGCAAAGAAGAATTGATTTTATTCACTGTCAATTCTAATTTAGTAATTTATAGGCAGAGCATGGTATGTGTGATTAAGCAAAACTTTTAGTAAATTGGGAGATAAGCTGAAAAGTTACCCGCTTATCAAAGCAGTGACTTAT
The DNA here is from genome assembly GCA_013398275.1 of Promerops cafer. Taxonomy (NCBI): domain Eukaryota; kingdom Metazoa; phylum Chordata; class Aves; order Passeriformes; family Nectariniidae; genus Promerops; species Promerops cafer. Next base: position 1,790,683 of record VZSE01000987.1, on the reverse strand, counting down.
TGGATCAAAGCCAGGGTTCACAACACCTTGTACATATAATTTCATGCAAATAAATATATTCAATTTTATCAAGAACTATTTGAGTAGAATTAGACTGTGTGATCAAGTACTTCTTTACTACATGACTCCTAACTAGAAATCATTTCTGTAGGATGAAGTTCATTACACTCTGCTTCTCATGGAAGGACCAGTGGTATTAAATATTAACAACTGCCTTTATTAAAACTCTGCCATTTTCATCATGAAGAAGATGAAAACTTGAAGAATTTTGATTTGCATTTAACAAACTCAGATATTTTTCAAAGTATGTTCACACACGAAACTAACAAACTGGTTATAGACTAAAAATATTATGAAAACCAAAATCCTAGTTTTTTCCTGTTTATTGTCTTGAGCTCAGTGAAAGAAATCAAATGTATTCTCCATTGAAAAATGATTACATCAGCAACCCCTTAACCTGGAATGCTGTTTATTATTCTTGTGGAAATTTGAGAAGTGCCTGTTGAACAGTTTGACTCAGCAGTTCCTACCTAGCTCCACACACAGGATGTCTCTTAGCACTACTCTGTCGCTCATATATAACAAGTTTCATGTTCCATAATTGGAGAGCTGTGGAGTGGGGCAGTAGCAGAGCCTTCCAGTGTATGACATAAAGGTACAAGTCCCATGTGCTCATTTATATAAAGGCACTGAAGTCTCCTGTAGAAGATAATTTTCTGGTATTTCAGCTAGGGGCAGAAATAAACTGATTAGTGCAGAAACCTGAGTTGCTATCCATGGGATTTAAGTGCAGTAGGACAGTAGAAACATGAGAGCACTGTCTGGTAGATCTGTCTGCTTCCTTCCACAATGTCTTCGCAATATTCTCCTCTTCACATCAGCATTTATTGCATTTCACGTGCTATTTTTTTTTTTTTTTTAACTAGGATGATTATAGTATTTCTCCATTATATTACAATAAAGCATGAGACCAAAGTTCAAGACATCCTTGGATAAAAATGTGTATGTTTTTATTTGAATTCCAGTGAGTATGGGGCATTTCACTACCTAAGAGCTTTGGAGAATGACAGGCACATTATCTAGGTCTATCAATAGATATTTATCTGCCCATTCCTTATTTTCTGACAGAATTTACATGCCCTATATTCTGGAGGGAATTAATTCTCTCAGTATCCTCATGAAGCAAGGAATAAAAATCCCCTTTCCCACACAGAATATAGAATGACTTCATTTTTCTTATGGATTGGAGAGTTGAACTCATATATTTTTAATCCCAGTCTAAGTCTTGTCTCTGGTTAAGCAATTATTAAAACAGCTGGGAAATATAAAAGTATTTTCTTCGGAACTAAACAGAGTAACCCAGTAATGTTTTATGAACACATATAATGTGGGGTATTTTTCTGAAAAAATTCTAAAATAAAAAACAGGTTTCTGATTGCAACACCAATAAAGAGAAAACTGGTGTACCCTGAGTTTAGTGCTGGGGTTATTTGATATAAGATTGGTGTAGGATGACAAAGCAAAAAAGAAGAAATGAAAATAAATAAATGAAGAGAAACACAAAATTCACCTGTTTGGAAGCAGGAGTAAGAAACAAGAGAATGGTTGAGCCTAACAGAATTTTATTTTGAACGTTGATAGTAAAAATGGCTATGTCTAATGCTTTCATTTGTATTTGTCTTGGTCTAATGAGGGGAAAATTCAGACTCTTAAGTGTAAAGACTGTTAAAGGATGTTAACCAGAAAAAACAAAACAAAACAAATTAAAGAAATCCTTAAATAAGATTATACTACTCAGTGAAGAAGCATTCACTAGTATAGGTTTATAGGAAGTGAAAAATTTGGAAAAGATTTTGAAAAACACAAGGGAAAAAATGTGGGTATTTAAAATATTATTCTGCAGGCAAATCAAAATGAAAGTCAATTTAGTGAATAGAAACATATATTTCTAAAATCCAAATGCATGCAAATATTGCATTTAAAAATGTAAATAGGCAGCAAGTTTATTCAATTTCTTATAATTTAAAATTATTTAAATAAAATGTTTAATTAAAATTTAATTTTTTCTAGACTTTTTTTTTCCAATGAAATTATAAAAACTTGGTCCTGATATTGTCTTTGTATTTCAAATGCGAAATTATTTCACATTGCAAAATTATTGCAAAATAATTATTTTTCCAAATATGAAAGCTTAGTCTAAATTCCAAAATCCAGCTGAATTTCTTCCATCCATGTATTCATTAGTATAACATTCTATGAGTCATGTCAGTCCCTCAGGTCTAAAGCACTAAACAGCTATTCCATCCAGAGAAACAGTTTAAAATAAAACAATGGTGTCATTTTTTTTTCCTACCAAGAATGCAATTGATTTATATTATCTAAATATTTCAAAGGAATGCATTGAATTATATCCCCTATCTTGAACCTCTCCAAAACATGCTAAAAACCACCAGTTTGGAAAATTTATTACTTTTTTTTCAGCTTCTCTTAATACTGTCTTCTAGGTACTTATGTTACAGAATCTTAAATATTAGGATTTAACTTTAATGCTTCTTGTTTTAGAGTTTCCTTTTATTAAGAGCTGACAATTAAAAAAGCAAAATTGGAGAAATTTCTTGGAAGGGAATTTTCTCTGCTGATTCCCAAACTCCTCTAAGTAGAAATAAAACTAAAATGAAATCAGAAAATACTTCCACTGATACTGCAATATTTGAGTACTATTTATTTTTGTTGCCTTTACCTTGGATATCCAGACAAAAAGAAAAAGTAGTAAAAAGAAATTTCAGAAACAAATTATCACCAATGAAACACTTTGGATACATACAAAGAAACAGACTATGGACAATGGTGGATTTTATTTTAATCTATTCTTTCAGAATGTCTCTGGAGAAGCAATACTGCAAGATACTACAGGGGGTCTTTACTGGTTTTAGCACTATTACCTGTCTTTTGCATACTAATCTAGAGTTGCAGCAGGAAAAAGTAAAAATAGATTGCTCAGTAAAATTAAAATAATGCTTAGAAATGCTTGGGGATGGTTCTTAAACCAAAAGATTGGAAAAAAAGGTATTTTAAATAAGCTGATATATCAAAATTGTTGCATTTAAAGCCCTTATGTCATAAATAATTATGAATGAACTTTGAGGGAATAAAGGTATATTGGAAAAATAAGTTATTTGACAAAGAATTTATTGAGTACAAAAATGGTTTGTAAATGGAGATTGTGTTTTACAAATTCAAGTTTTTTTGTTTCTAGACATGCACTGGAAATGATAGTTGATATGGTTGGTTCCATATCAACATGATATATCAGGAATAGATTACTGTTCTGCACAGTTAAAACAAAACCTTTATTAATTTGGATCTGACAGGTTTTTTTTTCTGTGATTTTTTAATTATAAGACAATCTTTCTTGTCGAAATAACAGCTAGCAGTATACCACTGTATTGAATTAGATCTATCTCTTCCTCATCTCACCTATGAAATACAGAAGGAGAGTTAATATTCACATTCATCTGTATTTGAGCAGAGGGAGTTAACAAGAATATATTTTCCTTTCCTGGGCATACAAGGGTCATCATGTGTAATTCAAAGTCCTTATGACGGGAAGGGGAAGTATACTAATTGCCTCCAAAAGCTGTGCCCATGCTGCTTCTCAGGATATTTGCTGCTAAAACCTTTTCTCCACGGCACACGATACAAGGTTTCTCATGGTTGGACTGTTGCAAGTAAGTGGGACCTTGAAAGAAGGTAAGTTACTTTGATGGTTTCAGCTCGGGGAGAGGTAATTTTCTTCATAGTAGCTAGCATGGGATTATGTCCCAGATTTGTGCTGCAAACAGCATTGATAACATGGGGATGTTCATTTCTTGCTGAACTGTGCTTGCACAGCATCAAGGTCTTTTCTTCTTCAGACTCTGCCCCAAGAGCGAGGAGGCTGGGGGTGAACAAGAAATTGGCAGGAGACAGAGTCAGGACAGCTGACCACAGCTGACCAAAGGGACGTTCCACACCACATGGCATCACACTCAGGATTTCATGCTCGGCGAAGAAGAAGGAAGCAGAGGATTTTCAGAGTGATGCCGTTTGTTTTCCCAAATCCCTGTTACATGTGACAGAGCCCTGCCCTCCTGGAGATGTTTGAACACCTGCCTGCACATGGAAAGTGGTGAGCCGGCTGGGAAGTGGTAAATGAGTTCCTTGCTTTGGTATGCTTGTGTGCACAACTTTTGCTTTCCCTATTAAACGGTGTTTACCCCAGCCCAAGAATTTTCTCACTTCTACCCTTGCCATTCTCCTCCCCAGCCTGACAGGGGAGAGTGGGCGAGCAGCTGTGCAGGGCTCCGCTGCTGGCTGGGCTTAAACCTCAGCCCTTCCACATGAGGGTGCAGATTATCCCCAGTTACTAGCAAGCACATCTCAGTGCAGACTAGATTCCAGTGGTTGCCTGAGAAACCCTGAATAACACACTTTTTACGCCTGGGGCACTAAAAAAGAGATCTCATTATATCCCATTATTGTAATGGACCGAGAATGCCAAGAACATATTAAATACAGTACTAGTAATGAATATAACACAATGTAGATGGTAGTTTGAATTCCAACTGTTTTGCATAATTCTTGTAAGATTAACCATAAAATTATCTGACTACTTTTTAAAAATTGCGTTACTAGTTCTCTCTTCTGTTTCAATTCTAATTATTTCCTGAGTTATTTAGAAAATTATTCCCTCTTTTTTTTTTTTTTTTTATATAATATTTGAGCGAAAAAATATCACAGGCTACATCCTGAGGAAAATAAAATGGCCAGCACTATTATACATCCTCATATGAAAGAAAGTGGAAACAAACTACATTCAATACTGTGTCCTGGTCACTCTTGAATGACTTTAAACCATTTCAATCACTGACATTAAAAATTAAAGTAATATAACTATAAAAAAGAACACATTCTTTCCTAAACAATAACTTGGTTCATATTCATGCAAGAAGTTTGAAACGGGCTAATCATGTTTAAATGTTTGGTTTGCCTTCACTGGAAGGGGCAAGGAAAATAAGTGAAGCAACACAGTCAGAGGATGCATTTCCTGATGATATTAGACAGTGATTTTCATTACAGAGACATGCGAGAGAAACGAGAATCTTTTTGAATCATGGGAATTTTGTAGGGAAAAATGGAAGCAAAAACAAGATTCAGTGTTCAAATATACTTGATGGTTTGACTATTCCTATTAAATAAATAGCATTATAGATAGCATCAAATGAATAAATTGAGGTAAAAATAAGACCCTACTTGATTTCCTATGCACCACTAATCAAGACTAAGCACTCCTTAAGCATGCAGATATGCCCTCTTCTCGTCACATTTTCAAGAAGTCTTAATAAAACCCACAGTGTTCTGAATAGAACAGAGTAGTTAGAACTGCCAGAAAGAGGTTCCTATTTGAGAAATAAGAGTACTAGCTACATTCTGAAGAGAAACCTGAACATGTTTCAATGTTTTTTTTCCTAATTCCGTATAATAAGTAATGTTTTTTAAGACCTTGTCAAATGGGAAGTAAACACTGACAAAAAATTAAAAAGGGGTCAATGGTCATGTCAATCCTTAGAGTCATTTTTCTACGTTGCAAACATTGGCTTGAGTGCACTGAAAGCATTATAGCTGTCATACCCAATATACAGACCTGAACTATATCAGTCACAATGAAGTCTTTAGTGAAGGTATAATTTTGTCTATTTTGCAAATCCATCTTGGACTGCACATTATTGATTGCAGCCATCTGAGCTGCAAAGCTTGGATAATGAAGTCTGTGCAAATAAACCAGTCCTCCTTAAGAAATATAGGAGTAGAAAACCCAACCCCTATATATCTGCATTACAGGAATATGATTTACAACCTAGCAAATCAAGTCTAGTTTTGTGACTGTAAGCTACTAAGAGTAGGCAAGTTCTGTCATATAACATTCATGATATTTACTAGATGGTGAATGCTAACACAAATTTTTACTTGATGACATGAATTAGTCACTTGGAAGTACTCACTTTCCAAGTTGCCTTTCTGCCCTCAGTCTTACTATTTTAGAATGACTGTCTTTCATAAAGCAGTTAAAGACAATTTTTCATAGCTTAATGTTACCCTTCAGCATCTATCTGGACAGAAGTGCATTATGTAATGCAAACTTTACTGTATATTCAAGAAGGAAAAGGGAGATACCCATTTATTTTTTTAAGCCAATACTTCAGATTTTAAGTACTTATCAGATTTAGTCTGCCAAACTCAATATTTACTATTTTACTTTAGCAGAGAAACATAAAAAAATATTTGATATGCCAGTGCAAAGTAATCTTTGGTTTACACCTCATTTTCATCTGGTATTGATCAAGATAACTGAAACAATCTCATTTGATGCCAGAAGATAAACTAGCTAAGAGTCAACTTCTTCTTAGTATAACAGTAAAGAGGGAAGTACTGGATTCTGGACTTTTCTTCTTCCTCCTTACATCTTCCACTCAATCTATATTTTATTTGCAGTAATGTGGTAGATAAAAAGACTCTTTATAATTTTTTACAAGTTACACTCTAAGAAAAGATCTCTATTTCTCATACCTATATTTTCTAAAATACTCCTATTTTCTTACTGCAATTTACTTTATTATTCTGATCTTATCCTCTATTTTGTTTTCCTTTAGTAGGATCATCATTTTCATACTGCCAGCACTATTATTGCAGTTAATGTAGTTCATGAAAAGCCATTACATTTATTTCTTAATTGTTCGTCAGAACTCACATTTATTTCTTAATTCTTCTTCAGTTATATCTTCTTTTGCAGGTGAACTGCTATGTGTTTTTCACACCTCTTTTTTCACAAGTTTGAAATTTCTAGCAGGTTTTTTTCCTTATTTTGGAGTATGGATCATGTCAGTACAGAGCTCTGATGTATCACAATGCTGCATTTATGTACAGTAAATTGTAGGAATTCAAATGTGCTTCTCTTTTCTAATATGTTTTCATTCCTGCTTCTTATTCTCCACAATTTATTTTACTCTTCACAGTTCACATTAATCTAGAATTTATTCATTCTCAGCTCAATTTTAACTTTTTTTCTGACTATCCAAACTCCATGTGCTCAGCTTTTTGTCTTTTTCAGTTGCTACATTATTATGCATACCATGTGTTAATGCAGTTACCTGATTTGGGGATCTTAACTCCCCCTACCCACTAAAGTTCAGTATGTTCAAAACTGATGAATTTCCATACTATCATTCCATGGAGAATGATGAACACAGAGAAAAAGCCTCCTAATGGACGCTGAGAGCAGTTACATTTATTGAAGAAAACACAAATTCTGGCACAGATGTAAGGGATATTATAATCCTCTATTCTATTTTTAATGCAAAAGTTATTTTCTGAATTATTAGAAGTTTCTCCCCAAATGCTGCTAGATTCTTGCCATGAGTGACTCTGTAAGATGTGCTATTGTGTTTTGAGCCACAAACTCCAGCATTTTGTCTGCAGCTTTGGCATGATAGCAAATGCTTCAAAAAGAATGAGAAATGGAGCAAATATACAGGGTAGTGTTCCATCTCACCTTACAAGAGCCAGAGGCACACAGCTAACAGATTTGAAGGTTGCATCCAAAGCATTGCATTTAATGGACATCATGGGAACCATTTTCTATAAAATTTTCTTTTCTCTGCTTAATCATTGAATGCTTTTGGTTTTGTCATTTGCCTGATAATTTCATTAGGGGTCTTCTGCCTTTTTGTTGTTTTTCTCTGTTCAAAGATGATTATCAAATAATCAATTTACTGTTTTTTCTTAGACTGAATAACACATAAAGCATAAAAACAAGCTTGTAACTTGAGTCAGATAGAAACATGTCAAAAAGTTTAGGAGGCAAACAATCTGTGCTCACATAAAGCACAGTCACATTATTACTCAATATAGATATTTATATTCTTGATGATTTGACCAACGTTTTCACACTTGCTCTGCAATATGTTTTTTATCAGGGACCATATTATTGCATATATAAATAAAAGACTAAACTAAAATCCTGATATGTTTACTACTACTTGTGAGAAAAAGTTCTTCCCAACAGAGTTTTACAAGTTATATTAGGCTCTGCAGTTTCTCTTTTTTTTCCCCTTTATTTACTTGAGAAAAAGAAATTACTGGCATGAAATCACACCAATATTTTAAATATAGATTTGCAAAATACAAGTAAGAAAAGAGTTAACAGCTATTTCTCTTATGATGAGAATTATCAATAAACTGGAAAAAGTTAATTGCATACAGGCAAATTAAAAAAAAATCCTGATCAAGAAAACAAACCTGCTCAGTATAAATGACCAAAGTAGTAGTGAGGAGAATGGAGAAGGGATATCACTAAGCCAGAATAATTTTAAAATAAATTCTACCTAACTAGATTGACAGCATAGCACAGAGAAGGAAACCATTTAAAGGAATTTTACTGCTTCATACAAAATAATTTCTCTTTCATCCATACAAAATTCTCACAATCCCAAAACAAAAGCATCTTAAAGTTTGGCTCAGAAAGTCAACATAGAAGATGCCCTTTCATCACTGTTTATTGAACTCTCGAGCCCAAATCTTGCATGCTATCAGTTTTCTAGTCACTCAGCAACCAATCTGTCATCTTTACTCCAGTTATAAAAAGTTTTATCACCTTCCCACCTTTAAATAAGGTTTTCTATCCTTTCACTATGCTTCTGTGCTGGGAAATAAACCAGGAGCTGCAGAAAACCCCTACATAACCCTCCAGTTTAAAACACTTATAACTTGTATAACAAGTACTTTATGCCCAGTACAGCTGCTGGCAGAGAAATTGGCTCCGATCTTACCTCCCACGTCTCCTGTAGCTCAACCGCTTCCGCTGGGTAGTTGTTTATTTCTCTTTTCCTTTCATATCCCTGACCCTTTTTTCTAACGTGTTGAGCTGAGTTTGGAGTCACGGTGATGAATGAGATGTGATCATGAGAATCACAGTGAGGGTGCAGTGTGCGGGGCTGTTTCTCGGGCAGCATAGTAGCAGACGGAGGAGGGGGGAAGTGGGAATCTGACAGGTTTAGCTTGCTGACAGCCCATGTTTATAGACTCTGTAAAGAATACAGATGAGACAGAGGAAAGGCAGAGACGACAATGACATAATAAATCTTAGCCCTACTGTTTTCAGTCCAAAAAAGTAAAGAAATAAAATCAAGTTTGGGATGCTGTTAATGGTTAGGCTGCCACAGAATGGAACCTCTTCACTGTCTGCTTCTTTAGATGAGATTAATTGATACACTCCACTCCAATCCACTCCACTCCACTCCACTGTACAGTACTTCTGCCATCTGCATAGAAAATTGCAGCCCTCTCCCCACTTTGACCAAAAAATATTTTGGGTAATAAAAGAGTTAGGCATTCTAGTTCCAATAAACAAGGTAATAGATCTGCATAGACTAAAATAAATAATTAATTAAATAAATAAATAAATAAATAAATAAATGAAATGGCACAATAAAGACCAGCCTCCATTCTGAAAATAGTAGTCACTTCCTCAGCTGCTTCAAATACTGTGTTGTTTTGCCTCAGTGGAGCCATGCCAGTTTACATCAGGTGAGGTTCTTTCTTCTTGTTTTCATTTGTGAAAAATTCCAAGTAAATTTCAAGTGAATTCCAAACCGGTAAACAAAGAATGCAAGATTTTATCTAATATCGAATTTTAAAATGTTTGGAACTTTTTCCTTCTCCAGTGTCCCAGATACAGTAGAAGTTTCTTTCACTGTTTTGAATACATCCATCAAAGAGCATGACTTCTGTGATGCAACTGGATATTTAATAGGCTACATCTTGCAGATAGACTTTATCAGAGCTGATCTCATTTCTCCAGTTACACTTATTCCTACAAGAGCTACAACATTTCACAATTCCCAGCTTTGAAAAAAAAAGAGCAAGAATGTAAGCTATCACTACAAAATATTTTCATTCTTTTTAACCAAGCAAAAATAGACAGTCGAAGTAAGACTAGCCTTCTGTCGAGATTCTGGGAAAGACAATACTGATTTTCTTCTCAGAAGCTGTAAAGTCTGTATCCATCTTCATTCATCTGAGTCCAGTGCTAGGAATGGAATATTTAATATTCATCTTGCTGCCTTTGGTAGATTACCACGTTGTTGAATGTGATAAAGAGAAGGCCATTATACCCAAGTGAACTAACAGAAGAGATCAAAGAGCACATCAAGCACTTTAATTTAGGCAGAAGAACCACACTGAAAAACACTTGTGTTCTGCCCTCTGTCTTCCAATAGCAACATCTGCTTTCAGGCCAGGTATCATGTTTTTAATAGCTTATTTGTTAACTGGAAGCTGTTAACTTGTTCAGCCTCCACAGTTATGTCTATCCACACGCGGTCAGTCCAGCCATCCATCAGCATGTGAACGTGCAGCCAGCACAACCTCAGTTATGTACTGTGTGAAGGCAGAAATGTACGGGATGGACAGCACTGTTTCCAATAACCAGCCTTTAGAGCCAAGGCACTTTTGTTGGAACATGGGCTAAATTTATACAAATGAAGATTAAGAAAAGGAGGAAGTTTTGACTAAAATCAGACTTCTTTAAGGCATGTGAAAAATCCAAGGATAATCGCTAACAGTGTTCAAGAGAGAGAATTATTCTCTTCCTAAACTTGTGGGGAGGCAAGGGTAGAGGGAGGAGGATCTTGAGATCTGAGATGATTACATACCTCTCTCAATAGTCAGCAAAGTAGCAAAGTATCATTTTGATACATACTAACACTTTGTTAGCTTACAGAATTAAGGAAATTTAAGAGGTTTATCCAATTTCTCCAAGAAAGACAAGTGTAGAAACTCTGACGTACAATTTCCTGATCTAATTCTGAAATGATTCTGCAATAGATAAGCCTCCTTTCTAACTGCTTGTCCCGAACCCCCAACTGCTGGGTTAAATTCTATATATTTATCAGCTCCATTATATTTAGGCAGAATAATATTTTTTCTTCTAGTATCTCTAGACAAAACAACAAAAAAGAAATTATCTACAAGAAATTACTTTTTTTGTTATTGCTTCCTTTGGCGCACTTTTAAAATGCTGTCAGCTCTTCTCTTACGAAAAAAAGGAGGATGTGAAAAAGAAAATAGTTTTTAAAAGTTATATAAATAGAATGAATAATGTAAATACATTAAGTAAAAAAAAAAAAAGAACAAGCCAACAAACACCCACAATCAATCAAGATTAATCAATCTACATATCTGGTACTCACCAGAGAACCAAACTTGTATATAGTCTCTTGAAACGACTGTCAATTATTACAGATATTTCATGGTAGTTATAGTTCAATTTTTCATGTACATCTACAGCTGAAAATTGTCAAATTGATAAGGCTAAGGCTTCCTGTTTTACTGGCTTAAGCTTTTGCACTGTTTCTTATAAGCAGATTACAATAAGGAGGACAGATTCTGCAATTAGTTTGGGAAAAGGAAACCAAGTTTTTACAGTTATTCCTGTGCAGTCATAATTCTAGCTCTTATGATCTGCTAACCTATGGCAATAATGGCCTTTAATAACCATGCCAGATCTTGCCCTGCTCTCCATTAATCTCATAATTTTACACCTCAAAACAAAAAAGGTAGCTCACACAAATAGATGAAAATAACTTTTTTTTCTCCTGAGCAGTAATGATTTTTAAAAGCATATGCATCTTGAGAGTATAAAAACATCTTGAGAGTATAAAAACAAAGCATCTTGAGAGTATAAAAACAAACCTAACCTCTACAGTCAAGAATCCTTAAGTTTTGTTCTTTGCTTTTCAAAAATTTCTCTCTGGGGGTGTAGTTGAACATCAAGAAAAACATTCTGGTAGAAAAATACATTGTCTATCCACCCAAAGTCAAGTTGTCGTCTCAGCTGAGGATGTTGACATTCAGTTTTACAATCCAGTGGAAAGAATGAGTCAGACTGCTGCCCAATAGGACTGTGGAACTGTTTCATCCCAAACCTGGAGCCTAGTTCTATTCTTATGCTAAAACACATAAAATTTTTACTCTTTCCAGACTATTTCCTAAACAAATCTCTCTTAGTCTATGTAGGATGTTAAATTCTAACACTGTAAGTATTATTTATAAAATCAGGGACTGGGAAAGGGTCTGTTTGAGGTTTAGATTACCTGGTCATTCCACTTAAAAATGGAGAAGGACAAAGAAGCCTACTTGAGAGGAGTTAGCTGGCTAGTATGTTATTTTCTTAACAGAGAGTTTTGTATTATCAAAAGCTGGAGTTTACAAACAGCATAACTGTTACCAGATCATGCATGGGTCTGTAGTATTATCTAATCTCCAAACAGGAGCTGAAAAGGAGTATTCCAGCAAGCTGAACAGTATCTAAACAATTCAGTGAGAACTCAAATCACACCCTTCTCTTTTCACAACGTCCTAACCTTTGACAGCACTGCAGAGCTACAACAGCCAGTTTTTCTGTGAAAAATCTTCTAGCAGTGTCTTGGAAAGGAACAGCCTGACCCCTAGAAGATACTCTGAGGGAGGAATAGAACAGAACAAGGGCTCAGGCTGTGCATATCAGATTGCAGACGAATAAAGGCATCCTCAGAAAGGGTTCAGAATTAAGTGGTTAGTCAAAACACTGTGAAGTTCCCTCATTCTAGTGTGAAGGCACATCAGGGGAAGAGGAAGAAGTGCACATCAGAATGTACATTAACTTCCTGAGGCATTGTCACAGTCCAGTGAGAGAAGAGACCTCATTGCTCTTCTTTTTCAATCCCGTATGAGACAGGATTCACCAAGTGAATGAGATTTAGTTATGGAGGAAGAGTTATCACACATAAAACTTCAGAAAATGTTATTTGCATGAGACTGTACTTACTCTCAATTTTAGTGATTTTTTTTTTTTTTTTCCTTTATTCCTTAAGAGTAAGGAAAAATTATTTTTGGACTAGTTGTAGTTTGGAAAAAAAGAAATCATAGCCTTCCAACCTCATTTTCAGAGAGCAGACTAAACTCTCCCATGTTTTTTTTTTCTGTACTTATTAAGAGTTTGACTTATTGGTATATAAAAAGGTATAGGAAATCTACCAGCTTCTGAAAGATCAGACAAAAAGGAGCTTGTTGCAAAGTTTTCATCCAGGCTGCTAAGATTTGACTGAACATTCCTCTTAGTGAAGTATTTGATATTGTTACCAAAAAGAAAGCTGGGGTATGAAATTTATTTACAACTTTATTTGTTACATTACCACACGTTAACAGCTTTCACAGATGAAACAGAATCTGAACTCGGCATGAAAAGTAGTGCTGGAGCTCATTAAATCAGTTCAAAAAATATAGCAGGATAGCATCCCTGTTGGAAAAGTTGAATTTGGTGTTATCATCTTTCTCAAAATAAAGTGTTAATGATTCCTCTTTTGAACTTCTAGCACATGAAACAAACTTAGACAATCTGTTTTCTCAAGAACAGAAGAAAATTATTTCATATATATTAAAAAGAATAAAACTAACAGCAACATTAACATTTTTCCCATTCTATCATTTGGTCAGTGACTATTGCATCTGTCCAAGAGTCTTAAAAAAGTACAATAATATTTGTCAAAATAGGGAAATACATAGGAAAACCTTCAGAGTGAAGTCTCAGTAAGTCAGACTTCACTGTCACAAGTTTCCTGATTAAGGAACTGATGGTTTGTCCCAGTATGAATAACATTACATCTCCATGCTAATAATGGAAACTGTTTTATATTGATACAGGTGTATATATGAAATTTATAAACATTACTATCAGTATATTACAAGCACAGGTACATGTATATAGTACATATATAGGCACATCTATATACACGTTTAAAGCAGAATAGAATACCTACAAGTTAAGATATTACCAAAATATGCAATATAAAATCACAGCTAAATGATAAAAACACGTGTTCAAGCCCATTACCAACACAGACTGGTGTTATTTTAGCAACTGTCTCACAAAAGCTTAAAACACAATATGCAATAGCACAAACCATGATTGTAAAATTATTTTGTAGCACAGCTAGCCTGCTTGCCATTTTACAGTCTAGAACAAGAAGTGAGTATAAAGAATTTATCAGAAACTTTTCCCCATTAGAGTTTAGATTCCATATAGTATATAGAGATTATATTGGTTACTACAGAGTAAGAAAAAAAAAAAAAGAAGAATTATAAAATATTCCTCTTTACGTCCCTGGATCTCACCCATATTTTTCACCATATTTTATTTACCTAGATAAAATGGATGGTCTTTAGGATTGGTAAAAGAGAGAGAATTGGAAACAGATCTTTAAATATATATCCAGTTATATACTCAGATTTTTTACTTTAGTTTTTCATACTAACAGTTTGGAAAATCAGCAAAATCCTTTAGCTATAATAAAATATGAATTTTTTCCATCGCCTATTTCTTCCTCTCTTTGGTATATCTTGTGTATAAAAATGCGAAAACCACTGTGTACAGCACTTTAATAAGAATGAAGACCGTATTAATAATTCTACTGTTTACTTTCTAGTAGTGAGCCAGCTCCACATTACAGAGATTCAGCTTGTTCCTGAGCCCCTTGCTGAATGACAACAAATGCTGAAACTGCCTGCCTTGGACCCTTCTCCAGTGGTAGGTAAATATCAAAAAGACTTTAATTATGACTTATTGTATCATGAAGTCCACTATTTAACTACTCCAGGCCTGTGTGAATTTTAGTACACAATGTTTAAGTCAGAACACACAGCACTCAGTTGCTGTCAAGAGAAAAAAAAAGCCAAAATCCACTAAAATTCAAGCCACAGTATACTAACATACAGAACAAGAATATGAAAGTCTTTTTCTCATATCTGAAATGCATATAACTGGCAAAGAAGTAGCAAACTTACTACAGCTTGCCTATTCCATAGAATGTGTATACATATATATATATATATATACACACACATATATATATTCTGTAGTGATTGGCTTCATTAACGATAAATGTCATGAGTAAATACGTTAACTCACTAAGCAGCATGAGTATCTGATGAGTATCTGGCAAAGCAGACAGAAATAACTAAAGCAGTTTTGTTGAGTAAAGCAAAGTTTTTATGCAGATAGGAAAAGTTTCATACACTGCAGGAATAATTAAGTCTCTAAATTATGGGTTTGTTTTATTTTGGGTAGTTGCTATTGTTACAATTTCTTACTTATCAGTGTTTAGAATTTTCTAATGTGTAAATGGCTGGAATTTATGAATATGTCACACTTTGAATATTTCATCTTTTGAAGACCTGGAGAGGAAGACAAGACTGCACTATTCTCCAGAAAGTAGCTACAAAACACGATAATATAAAGAGTACTTCCTATCTATTCCTGTTTGAATCTGTTTCTTCTAACAATTTCTAAAACTATTGTGTCATATCTTCAATAAGGATACAAAGCAAAATTGATATTATTTCACCATATTTCCTTTACCTGGCTTCTTAGATGAATGAAATGACAATATTTAGGCCCCTCATTTATTGCCCAAATGCCTATTATTGACTTTGAGGTGTGTCACATGAGGAACAAGGTCTAGAACCCTCTAGAAAAAGCCTTATAGGTCACTGCAATTTAAACAGAGAATATTACATAAAATGCCTTTTCCAAACACAAATGATGGCAAACAAGGAAATAATTTGCAACAAGAAAAAAGAAATACAATAATTAATTTATTTTTATGATTTTTTCATCCTTCACTGATGTCTTTGAAGAAAGCACAAAATTTTTGAATGATTGCTCTGAAACAGAAAAGAAAATGTCTTTTTTTACTTATATTTTTGATCAATAGGAAGTATTTTTCACTACAATGTTTCCTATATGGTCACAGAGCATAGAAGATTCTTTATTCTCTTTTCTCTTTGAAGTTAAGAGGAGGACTGTCTACATGTCTTCAAGTCAAAATGAGAAAAAAAAAATAAAAGCTAAAAAACTCCAGAATATTTGAGGATTTTCTGTGCATGTAAAGCAGAAAGTTCTTTAGAAAAGAACCACAAATGAAACTTCTTGGTCCAGGAACTAAAGGACATAGCTGCAAGTTTCCATGACCCTTTCCCAACTCTTGAATTCTGGCTATGAAGCATGAGAAGAAAATAAAAACATTGATCAGGCTGCCAGTCAAACTTTGGCAATAATTATGCAGAATTAGCTCAAACCTGTGCCAGATACTATAATCTCATCCTAATTCTGAAACTGTTTAGCTGTAAAACCTACACTTCTAAAGTCATGCAAACAAGTCTTGAGAAACATTATGTCTCATTGTTCAAGTATTTCCCTCCCTAAGCAATGTTTATATTTCCTGTACTTCACACGCAGCTAAATCCAGTATTTTTGGATGTATGGATTGTGTGTCTCTTGTGCAGAGAAGGCTTTACATATTTGAGCAGGATGTACATATCTGGGACATATCTATGTACCTATAGGACATTAGAGGATCAAATACTTGACTGTAAATTCATCTGGATAGACAACTAAAAGAAAATAAAACCCCACTATGTTCTGGCACTTACTTAGAGGTCAGTGAATCAGTGAACCTCAAATCAATTAAAATTTGGTGAGCTGTAATGTTCAAACCATCAGCACTTAAACATTCAGGAAAGTGTCTGCATTACAGGAAAGTTATTATTCAGCCACCACTTGTCAAATCTGATAAATGGCCGTCCCTTTTGGCTTACTAAAATGCATTACCACAGGCTAGAGCTAATCTTACTGGACTGAAACTGGTAAAGGCTATGCTCTACATGGGAGAAAAAAAGTAACATGCATTTCTTTGTATAAAGTACCAAAGTGAGAAGAAATAATCATTCACATACTTTACACATTACATAAGGAGACAAATACACCAATATTTCTTAACTATATGAATATAACCATTAATTAAATGAATAATGTTTTTAGAACTCTATGTGTTATATATTGTTAAAACATTTCATTATGACTTCACTGTCTCACATATTTAGTTTTATGAGATGTGAAAAATGATGTAGCTGCATCTTATTAAATTAAATTAGACACCACATGCAGTTTAAGCAATTGCTGTAATTACTCTGTAATTTCTAAAATACATATAATAGGAATACACAAATGATATAAAGCTCATTTTTATATAAACAGAGTAATTAATACAGAAATCTCAAACTCTCCTGACTGTCAAAAACAATATGTTTACAAACTTTAGGAAGGGCTGGCACAGTGCCTTCTAAGACTTTAGAAGAAATTGGGTAATCAGCTTTCAGCATAATAAACATATGCATACAGCATACAAATGAAATTCAATATGTATTATATAACCAACACTCTAGGATATGAAGCTATGATTCACTATTTGTTTTTTCTCTGGATAATAAAGACTAATTGTAACTGTGCTCATTTGAATTGGAACAAAGCCAAAATCTCACTATTAGAATGCAAAATCTTGGAGGTGGCTTCTACCACATCTGTATTTTATTTTGATGGTGAAACTTCTACCATGCACAGTTCAAGCTGGACAACATTTAAGAGAAAAAAGGTAAGACTCGGTGTATGAGTTATTACTGAGCTTTTCCATTCTCAGAGGCAACATCACCAGTACTTTCACCAGTGTTACACCAACCTAAAACTGGCCAGTGCCATAAGAAGTCAAAGCATTAGTGTTTATTAAAAGGCAAATCACAGCCATTTAAAAGGGAATTGTGTACCAAGGCCAAAGAAACTATGAAGGTGATGGATACAAAAGGAACAATATAAAAATCTCTTCTGTATTTTATATTATGGGGTGCACTTCACATATTGTACAGGTTCATTTGAATAAACACTGTGTTAGGTATTGAAGTGAAACCCCACTTGTCATTACTTAGTCAGCCACACTAGGTGTTAATGTGGAACCATGGAGGTTATCCCGCATCTATATTTTTTCTTTATTGTTAGCTTTAATTATGTCTTTCCCAGGAATCCAGACTATCAGAGTTGTGGATTTTTTCTAGCTATTAGAGCATTTTGAGGGAAAGGACAGCAGCTTAAACACATTTTGTAATGATTTTCTTCATCCTGGCCTAGGGAATATTCATAGTGCTTATTTATGCTGATCTCCTATGACTACATTAGGACCAACAGTCCTAGATACTGCAGGGTAATTGCTTTTTAACTTCTTTAGTAGAGTCTAAGGGACATTCACAACAGGAAATTTTTTAAGTTAGCTCTACAAATTATTCTTGGTTTCCTATTTAAATCTTTCAAGAATTCATGGTGATAGAGAAATTTTCCTTGAGCAAAATGCAAAGAAACCTAGAACCAGTTACAAAAAAACTTTACAAATATTCTACATTTTTATATCTTAATTAGTGACACATAAGCTGTAAAGAAAAAATACAGCACGTGAAACTTTCCATTAAAGTCTTTCTAAAAAGGAAAAGCTTTATGAGACCTGGAAAATAGATTCTGTAGTTTACTTCTGGTATGAATGCTCTTTTCAGGGAGAAGTACTTTATAATCACTACTTGTCGGCGTATGCAGCTAAAACAAACAGGACAGGAGCTACTCAGCAGTGTGGTCTTAGAGCATTTTATTCTGTCATCAGTCTCTTCCAATCCAAGGTGAGAGACACAGGGAAGATGAAATAGCTCACGCACGCCACAGCAGACAAAAATTATCTCTGTTACAGAACATTTCTGAAGTTTTTTCAGCCAATAGCACACTGCAAAATCTTACAGACGTTTGCTCTAAAAATCACTAAAAGCACATGTACACTTGCTTCTAACAATGCTTGCTTGTATGCTCTAAGAAACAATACACAATAATCCATTATCAAGCTTAAAACTTTCTACTGTCTTGCTAAGCATATTTTTCTACTTCCTTACATCCTGACTCTGCTGACTCACAAACCCAGTTCTTTGTTCTTGTCCTTCTGGCAACCATCATTGTATCTATTTGATTCCTGATCACACTGCAAAGTTTTGAGATTCTCTGCTCTCTATACCTTCTTGGGATCCTCTGCTTTTTACATTTCCCACACTCCTGCCTGATGATCTGGTAGAAACCAGGTTCCTGAAATCTCATGATTGTATTCACTTGCACTATTTCGATTCAGAAGAGTGTCCTTCACAAGCACGCATCTTATTTACAAGCACTGTCTGTTGCAGTACAAGGGTTGTACACCAAACAGAAAAATAATCATCTTCATCACAATTTTATATATGTAAACCATGTAACACATGCAGAGTTTAACCAAACAGCTTGTCAAAACTCATACAAGATGTGTGTAGCAGAGCCAAACCTAAGACAATCAAGTTACAAATCAGTGCCTTAAATAGAATATGAAAGAGAACTTTCAGAAGTCTCATTGTTAGAGATCCAACTGTAATGTACACGATCTCCACTGACGTTGATCCTGGTTTCCTTCTTACTTGGTTTACCAATTCAACTGATTTTTCAAGGGAAAAGAAAGACAGAAAAATCAAACCAATCATCTACTTATTTCTGCAACCATATATATCAACAGTATTAAATTCTAGGTAAAACCTAGGTAGTTTCCATAAAACTACCCATGCTTTGTATAGAGTTACAAACAACATGAAACTATATTAAAGGAGGTTTCCTCTTTACCAATCTCTAAAAAGGAAGTTAAGCGTAACTACATCTGTAATTCATGATAATAAGGAAGTGACTTGCCCAAAACTCAGGAAAAAGTCAATGTAACAGTATCCCATTCCAATGCCCTACTCAAAAAAACCCCCATAAAAGTAGAGCAAGTTTTGTTCTGATGGACAAGTGATAATTATCTTAATGGGAACAATCCAGTTTTACCTGAAACCTCTTGTGCTTTTGTTCTTTATTGATATGCCATCAGATTTACTGTCAATTGGAATCACTTCTGATTTGCTTCTGGCAGAGAACAAAAGCAAAAAAGTCATCAGAGAAAAACAAAAATAAAAAAAAAAAAGAAGCTCATACATTTTGATCTTACAGCATTGGCTTTGAAAAGACTTTTCTTTCTGGATGGTCCTAGTTAACTCAGTACTACGTGACTACTAAGCAATGGTTTAAGCTATAAGAAGAAGCTTGTCAACATTTGCAGGGTACTTGAGGATTATACTAGAGTACTTATCTGAGCACTCAAGACAATCCCTCAGTCTGCTTTCTAAGTGCTTTTTTTTTTCCTGTTTTCCAAAAGAGACAGTGACAGACTGTTTGAGACTCCTTGTATTCTGCAGGAAAACAAAACAGTTAGAACATTTTAACTCACTAATATTCAGGCAAAGGTTTTGAATGGTTATCTATTAATCTTCCTCTAAAAAACCCGCACTGGTAACTGTTTAATACATGTTGGTCAGCATTGAGCAATGTAGAAAAGTGGTTGACTTGCTGTGAAAATCTATAGCCAGTGGGCTTAAATTCACCTTACATCCCATAACAAGACAAAGTATGCACACAGAACACAGTCCCATAGCTGGATTTTAAACAAATGGCAATCCATTAGAGTGCTTTGTTTTTTCTCCTCAAAACACTACAAACTTCTCATAGATTTCAGACAGCCTGAGGATAAGCAAGGTTGCTTGTCAATTTATAGCCAAGGTTATACCTGTAAGGTCCCATGGGACTCTAAGACTCAAATGAATGTCCATTTCCTTTATGCTGCACTGAGCTTTTGAGATCCACGTCCTCCAGGTGCATTAATGCTGTTTGAGACTCATTAATATGGCAAGAGAGGAATTTTAAGTGATGGGCTGTGAGATGTTGCACTCATTTTAGGATTCTAACAGGTAGTTTCACTAAAGGTCTCTGTACCATCAATTCAACAGTACTCTTAATAGAAATATATAATAAAAATACAGTAGAGATAAATTAATGTCAAGCAGTAAAGGCAGTTCCAAGCACATTAGTAAAAAAGAATAAGAATCCAACCAAGACAAGAACCAGTTTAGTGTCAACACTTACAGGTAACTACCCAGCAATTTCACTTTCAGTACTATTCTTCTCTCTTGTCTGTTCCTACTGATACGCTTCAAATGCTTCTTTATTTTCAAAACAAAACATGGTTCACATTCTCTTCCTCCTCCAAACTTTTGTCAGTACATTTCTTACTCTGTTTCATTAGGCATCTCACTGCCATAAAATCATCTGGAGAGAATAGGATTAATTCGTGAAAGAGAAACAATCAACTGAACAGTTTCTGTTATAAGAAACTGAACACCTTCTGCAGGATTCCAGTTTTTTTTTTCCCAGTTCAGGGGAGCAGAAGCAGCAGGAACAGTAACACTCAGTAAAGAATTCACAAAAAGGTAGACAAGATATTAAAATTCCAGCAAAATATTTACTGACTTCAGAGTCCAAATTAGCTGAATGACCTGCCAACTCCTATGGATTTCAAATGTTGCCCTTAAATATACCCTTACTTTATGCAAAATCAGGAATCTTATCAAGACTTTATATATTTACTCAACTTGTGTCTTCTGAAGTCTTGTAGATTTTGGTTTTGGAAGAGAATATTCCCTTGAGGATCTTAGAGGAGAGCTAAATACCATTCTACCCATTAAGGAATTTACAGTAGGAAGGTTATTAATGTTGCTGAAGGACAGAACGTATGTGTTGACAAAGGCAGATATAGCAAAAGGAACTTTTTACTTCTTGGCATAAAGCACTATAAATACATAAATACTACCTCCATACATATCAAGTCTTTTCCACTGAAAAATATATGTTGGGCAAAAAAGCATCTGTCCAAACTCTGGCTAAAGTACAGCTAATTTCAAAGAGAAATAAAATTGTTCAGGTTCTTGTATGTTCTACCAATTTTCTTGATAAACAGCCCTGTAGTATAACATGCATTATAGTGTCTCCTTTTCCTCTCAGACAAAATTCTTTAATAATGCAGTACACTGTCTTGGTACTTTCTTTGTTTGAGCTACCAAAAGCTTTTTTCGTAAAAACAAATCTGAAGACCACAGCAATAATAAATTTAACGATGATGTAGGTGAGAGAGAATCACAAATTAAAGCAAATGATGTTTTAACTATGAAAATTTAAAAAGGAAAAAATAAGCAAAACCCCAAAATAAACCGCAAAACTAAACCAAGCCAAACAAAAAAACCAAAATTCCCTAAAACACAAAACAAAACAAAAAAAACCCCAAACAACCCCTCCCCCAAACCAAACCAGATCCCCCCCCCAAAAAACCACCCCTTCTTCTTTCCTAATGACTTTTTTTTTCCAATAAATAATTAAATAAATATATGTGGATATTTCTGTAATGCTTTTAATCTTACTAACAAGACGTCTACCACTGTCTCAGAAAAGCCTAAACACAAATAACATTAATAACATGTTGAATTTCATTCCTTGTTTTGTTTTCTCACAACGACTTTTTCCTAAGACAGTACAGGCAGTATGTCAGCTATCGATGTACTGAGTCATTATCTACCCATAATTTTCCCCTTGGCATCAACTCAGCTACTGAGATTGTGTCCAACGCCTTTCTATCACGCAGAGGATTCAGAAGGGGTGCCATGGATCAGAAATCTCTTTCCACATAATTGAAAAATTTTCAAAACTGTCTTTGAAGCAGAATGAGTTTATTTTCATAATAAGAGAGGTTAAAATTTGTCAATTTAAAATTTGGCAGTACAGTTTACAGGCCAAAGACTCAGGGTCTCATGGTTTTTGTTCTCCATCCTTTATCTGGAAATTGCACTTCCTTCAGACCAGAGCCCTGTCCGTGCACAACACATGTGCAGGAAAAGTGCTACTCGTTATCTCATGAAAAAATTTTCTTATATCATAGAATCATAGAATATTTTGGGTTGGAAGGGACTTTTAAAGGTCATCTAGTCCAAGTTTCTCTGCAATGAACAGGAACATCTTCAATTGGATCACATTGTTTAGAGCAGCATCCAGCCTAGTCTTGAACACTTCCAGAGGTGGGGCATCCACAATTTCTCCAGGCAGCTTGTTCGTGTTTCACAACCTTCATTGTAAAAACTTTCTTCCTTATATCTAGTCTAGCCCTCCTTCAGATAAATCCATTACCCCTTGTCCTATCATAACAGCCCCTGCTAAAAAAAATTTGTTCCCATCATTTTATAAACCCCCTTCAGATACTGAAAGGCTGCTATAAGGTCTCAGTGGAGCTTTCTCTTCTCCAGGCTGAACAGCTCCATCTCTTTCAACCTTTCCTCATGGGAGGAGCATTTTCATGGCCCTCCTCTGAACCCACTCCAACAGGTTTGTGTCTTTCCTGTGCCATGTGCCTTAACAGATACTTCTACCCTTTCTGAGAGTAACTAATCTCATTTCTGCTCAACTGACTATCATGCACCACATGTTTAAAGAGACTGCTCAAGAACACAGAAAAATGACCACAGGATAACATTACTGTATTAAAAAAAAATTAACTTTTTATGTTCTTGTTTAAAATATGCTTGTGATTCACACAGCTGTAGCAACCATAATGTTCACAACCAGCAAAATTAATCTCATGTATCAAGGTAATGACCAAACCCTTAGGTTGATATATAATACCCTCCAGTGTCTTGAGAAATGAGTAGCACATCATTGTGCCAAATATATACATACAGCAGGCAGAAGCTTGCATGCGTAAAATACAAGAAATTTAGTTTTAAAGCTGTGTATCAGGGAAATTTTCTCCAGAAAAGAAAACACTGACAAATGTAGGTTAATATACTAAGAAATGTATGTTAATAACTAGTTACTACTTCCTTCAAAATTTAAAAATAAAATACCAAATAATAGACTTTTCTTCTATTTCTTCTATGAATTAATATTCTAATTTGATGAGATTTGTTAGTGAAACATTCCTATACCAAAGTCATCATACTGGTAAAGAAATAAAAAATTTCTCTAAATAAGGATGTGACGCTGATATGATCTATATAAGAACGGATTTTGTCTGGGGTTTCTAAGTATCATGATAAACACTCTCTCTCCAGTTTATGCTGCTCTCTGTTCTCCCATACATTCAGCTGCAGAACCAACCAGCCGTGTGCTGGGATAACTGTTTTCCCCATTTTGAGTGTGCTCACATAAAAGCACAACAGGCAGCATGATCCATAATTGCCCTGGATATGAGGGATGACGGGGATAACTGGCAATGACAAAAAGAGAAAGGCGTGTGAAAATATAGGCCATGTGGGAAAGTAGGAAGCCCTGGAAGCCAGTCACTAGAGGTATCAAGGAGAAGGGAGTGGCCAAGTTCAGGGAGTGGCTTCAGGGTTAGTGTCAATATTTACAACTGTAATTTACTTTCTTTTTTTTTTCCCTTCAAAAATCGTACTCATGCTACATTATAGATGCATATAAATAAAAAATAAGTATTCTATAAACATATAACTTTGCTTCTATCTTAGAAAATGTACTCAGATATCATACACGTTCCTTGGAGTCTTTGCTGGTCTTTATAATGCTGCTCCCTCATGAAGAACATTGAAAATCTTGTTTTACAGGAGATGTGAAAGCAAAGGAACCTCTGAGGCTCTTCGTATAAATTCATATCTGACACCAGATACTTGAGCAAGCAAGAACAGAAAAGGATAGATGATGTTGAATGCAGACACTTTTAGGGAAAAAATCTTGCTACTTTGTCCATTGGAAAGCCTTTATATAGCTCAGTAAGCAATCAGGGAGAAACTTTATTGTGCTTGAATCAATAGACATTAATGCAGTGCATTTCTGCCTCCTACACAATCATCGTGGCTGGAGTAACTTCCATTCAGAACTCCTTTGTCCCTTTCCTTTCATTTCTGTCTTCGACTAATTTCTTCTCTTTTTTCTTGTTTGAATGTTTACATTCAATTAAAGATTTTCTGCTTTATTTATCAGCAGCGTTTGATCTAAATTACAAGAATAACCAATGTATAGTCGAGGGTCATTCAGAGAGTCTCATTAGCTTGTTGATTATTTGAGAGAAAGTTTCATTACCATGTAAATAGAAATATGTTCTTTACTCAGACAGACTAATGTTTAGTGTTCTGTGAATTATGTCATGTAACAATTAAAACTCCTGAAAAGATACACAGCATACGACATTCATATTATACAGACTAGTTATCATTGCCACAAAGGATAAGAGGATAAAAATTTTAGTTGCAATTTTTAAACTGTCAATGACTTTGGTATAATATAGTTTAAAAGCTCGAATTCAGACCACACAACAAAAAGATGGTAACAAAATACTAATTTAGAATCACTTATTAGCACGGGTTTCTTTATGTGTTAACAGTAACACAAAGACATTCACTACTGATGTTTCTAGAAGATTGCACCATAATTCATTTTGGCCCTTGAAGAATAAAGGTCAAGCCTAAGCTAGAAAAACAGAGAAATGAATCGTCAATCCACTGAGAATATACCAGAGCAGAGGAAATATCAGCTGACAAGTTGACACTGTCAAGTCCTAGACTGGTATGATATTTACACAACCTACTTTATGCAGACTTTAATTGGGCTTTTCATTTATGTGCTCTGAAATGCCGTGTTAACTCCTGTGTAATCCTTCAGCATTTAGGGACTAAGCCATTTAATTTACGTGCTTAGATTTTAGCTCTTTGTCATCCCTTTCTACTTTGAAAGTATAGAAAACTCTGACTGACTAGTAAGACAGAAGAGAAATAAAAGGGAAACCTTTCCCACTCTGCCATAGCAGTGGAATTTCTGCCCCAGACTCACCCCCAGTGTCATTTCAGCAACTCAATCATTTTCCTGACTATCAGGGGCAGCTATCTGTTCACAGTCTGTGGTCCTAAGAAAATGTCTTGATTTTGTCACTCTGGGAACCTAGCTCTATTTCCACTGCCTGTTTTTAGCAGCCTTCCTGTCCCTCCTGTGCTATGTGCTCACTGCTTGGCTTGGCATTTACTTGAAGGCTCTGCATAGCTGCTGCCTGCAGCCCAAAATCACTTGAACCTTCCTATCCCTGAGCATGCTCCCTAGGCTACCTCCATCTCTCCATCCCTCAGGAGCATTTATCCAGCCTTGTCATTCTCTTTCGTATGGATACCATATAGAAATGCACAGTACCATATAATAGAATATAAATTATTCTGTTCATGGGGGAAAAAAAGGTGAAACCTTTTTTAGAGTGGAATAAGCAATAGATGTTCAGAGCTTGAATGTGAACAAAGTAAAAAATGTATCAAGTTTCTTCTGGTAGGTATGCGTGACTACATGACTATTTTCAGTTGACATAGAGCTGTAGATTTTTAGCCACTGGATTACTTTAAACAATCAATGTTGATATCCCATATTGAATAAGATGAACAGCTAGCCAAGCAGTTTAGTCACTCATTCAGTTCTGCACTTATTTGATTAAAAGAAGGATGCAGAGTGATCTCCCAGACACACAACATTAACCTTCAATCAATAACCACTTTAATGGTAGATGGACTCCTTTCTTCAGGCCTCTTCCAGTTGCATTACTGTGGAATTGCTATTTGGATAATGATTAATATGCTCAATACATCAAAGATTAATTCCTGTTTACACTGGAAGATGCCGCATTACATATTTCCATACCACAGTCTCTGTCCTCTAGTCATGGACCTTGAGAATGACAGGGTTTTGATTGCTTTCAGAATTGTCTCCATGATAAAGAGGGATTTTATACTTCTAGTAATCAGTAAAGTGGAAAATGTTTATAATGCTGTAATTTGAAGGAGCCTACTTATTTTCTGAGTTCTCAGAAACAGTATTAGGGGCTGAGCACATGGATAAAAGAAATGCATATGTTAAACCTGTTCCCCAATATTTTTTCCCTTCTGCTTCTAATGAAGCAAGATTAAGAAGAATGTATAAAAGGCTATGGTTTGGGTAGAAAAAGAAATTTGTTCTTAGCTCATCTTTGTTGAAATACAGTGGACACACATAGTCAGATAGTAAATAGACGTCCAGTTCTTAGAAATACACCAGACTTAGGAAAAAATAATTAAGAGACATGCACATTTGAATGACATTATAATATAAATAATGTATGATTAGGTTATGTTACCAAATTTAAGATTTCACCTGGACAAGTGGAACTCCTTCCCACTAAGACTTTGTAGGGTTATGATCTCCTCAACATTCTCTCTAAAACCTCATTCCC
>VZSE01000987.1:1695002-1763246 GCA_013398275.1 Promerops cafer | reverse complement strand
TTTTTTTTTTTTTTTTTTTTAAGAAAATCCTCCCTAAAGCATGTATCTCAAGTATTTTATTTAGGCTGATGCACTCATTATCTGTCTGGCTAAGGCATCAATGATGGTATTTTTAACTGCCAAATTGAGCCAATGGGATGCTGAGTCTTTGTGTGAGTGACCTTACTCCTTTCAGCACTACCCTGTCTCACAGATGAGAAGATACGGTTTGGTTTTGAAAAGCAACATAATGACATGCCTTTGAGCTGAAGAAGAAAAGTAAAAAGAAATAAGTTCCACAGCCAAGAACCACCCCCTTCAAAGATTCCTGCTTTTCTCCCTCACTTAAACCAGAGTTTACAACTCCAGTGAGAGCATCTTGATCCAGGTTCTCCACTCATCAAGACAGACCGGAGAGGCCAGCTGCATGTAGGGAATATGGGAATATGCCTACACTGAGTGCATGCAGAGCATGCAAGGCCATACTTGCAGGTCATGATTTCTAGTCAGTGCTTGAGCTCACTCAGACAGGGTATCTTTGAGATATATGCGACATAGTCATGGCCATTCCAGGGACAGGACTCTCTGACACAAGCAGGCGGTAATCTCTTTTTCTAATGAGAGAGGATGAACGGAACTGTGGCACAGATCATTAAAACTCTTTAATGTCCATTCTGACAGACTTACATTAAGAGTTTAGCTAGAAACCAGGCTCAGTGATGATGCACTGTGTTTATGTCAGTGCTTTTCTCAACCACTAGGAATTTCACTCATGATACAAAGCTTCCAGGAGATGGAAAACATTGCCAGCCATACCACCTCCCAAAGCTCAGGATCCACATATTCAGCTCCAGCAAAGTTTTACATAGCATGATATAAATATTGCTTTTTATTTTGGTTTAAAAGCTGTTCATCATTGCAGAAGTTGACTAATTGGCTCTTGACATCATCGGTGCCAAGATTTAGCCCTGAACAATTTACATATTGCACAGACTTTTAAAGTCCACTGTAAAATAAGTTGTTTCTGCCTTCTAGTCTAAAATAGAAATACAAAGTAAAATTAAAACTTACTTTCCTTTTCCACTAGCTGGACATCAAATACACATCACCAAATTAGGATCTCGGATTAATTTTCTTATCATGAATCTTTTCATACACGCTTTGTATTTAAAAAGAAAAAGAATTGCAAAGGGGAACATGGATATGGAGAAAATAAAAAATATCTCCTCTCTATTTTCAAACACTGTTGGACAACTACAGAAAACTATGGTCATTGTTCTTTTGTAATGAAATTCAGGAAATAGGCTGATGTGGGCAGGAAACTGCTGACAATGATCACTGATCACTCTTAGAAGTACAAGGAATAAGGGTCCTCCTCTCCTTGTGGCTTATTTCAGATCAAAAAACAGTATTTATGCATGGCTTTTAAAAATAGCTTCTTTTGTCTAAGAAAATGGGCTTTGTTCTAGGTCTATCTGATTTTTTAAGAGATGTCACACAAAGAAAACAGATCAAAATGTTGTTACTTTCACATGAAAGAAGATATGAACATTACTGAATAATAACTGATCTGGCTCAAGTTTAATGACAATATATTATACTTTCCCACCTGAAGTATTCCCCACCAAGCCTTCCTATTTCTTCCTTCTCTTTGGCCCAGATGTGATAATGGCTTCACATGTCATTGTTACTGTACTTATTGTAACAGTTGTTAAGTATCACTCAGTGTTTCAGTGGTGAAGGTAATATTCACTCATGACTTTGAAACAATTAAGTGGTTACAGCAAAGATCAGAATATTCATTAAGAATATTATTTATATTCATGCTCATTATTAACCCCAAACTTGATTTAAATTTGCACTCTTTCGTGTTAGTTGACTCAGAAAGAGCTTTGCTTGCTTAAAGCTCAACCGAAAATTCATAGAAAGGTAATAAAGTGATTACTTCTTGGTAATATTTGTCAGAAAATAAATAACCAGGCTCAGTTTTTTCATCTTTCAATATCACAGACAGGACTCCAGCAGATCAAATCCTGTCAGCCTCAACAAGAACTAGTATGGTTTGTGTGACCATTTTTATGGTTTTATTCCTCATTATCTTTGTCATATATTATGCTAAGTGAAAGAGAGTTAAAGGAGACAAGTGAACTAGAGCAGAATCAAAAGTGAGCAACAGTTCAGATAAGAAATACAACAAGGGTGATAACAGGAGAGGGGAAAAATGGGCACATTGGCAGCAAATCTGTGAATGAATAATGAATAAGGATATATGAAGATCAGACTTCACAGCATTATACAATCCAGGAATAAGAAAAAACTATGTATATTTCTGCTTCTTTACATTTACATTGACAATTCTTCCTGTTTTTGAAGATGTAATGTTTCAACATATTTATTGACATGCAACATACTTACTAGAAGTTCTTTATATATGCCTAACTTCTAATATATATATGATATATATATAATATCTATATATGCTTAACCCCTAATGAAATAAAGTCCTATTTGCATAATTATTGCAAGAGTGAATTCTTTAAGTAAAGAAGCAGAGCAAAATGGTTAGTCTAGTCTGAATAACAAACCTGCAGTCTGAAAGTATTTGATGAACAGTAATATATAAGTATCCCAAGTCTTTAATTTGCTAAACTATACATTGAAGATATTTTGTTAAGAAGCAACTGTTATATTTTCCATTCAACCTTTTGCCTTAATGGCACAGTTGTGTGCCTCACAAGGCTTATACAGGAAAGAAAAGCAACATTCATTAATAGATATGTGGCGAAAGGCCAAAATTAGTCGAACTATGTCTGACAATTGAGCATTAATTGAAAATCTCCCAGGCGTTATTACTTGTGAAGAAGTATCTGACTTATTGACAATCATCTGTTTCTAAATACCTGTCTGTTCCAAGTGCATAAGACCCCTGAGTTTACACATGTTTTCAAGCAATAGCTGTTGCAAAAAGAAGATCACAAATTGCAATTTCTTCCTTCACTTGCATTCATCACTGGAACTTGTAATACTCACAGTGCAATTTGATCCTTTCTGTGATCCATACCTCCAAGATGGAAGGTTCACTGCTAAAGTCAGGGCATGACAGTGCAGTGGGAGCCCACTACCAAAGAGCTAGAGATGTTGGTTGTAAAGGAATTAAGGAATCAAACTGCAGCGCAGTATTCTTACCCTGTCCTTAGCTTGCAGGCAGTACCTTAATGAAATGAAGAAAAGTGACAG
Organism: Promerops cafer; assembly: GCA_013398275.1. Lineage (NCBI taxonomy): Eukaryota > Metazoa > Chordata > Aves > Passeriformes > Nectariniidae > Promerops > Promerops cafer. The sequence goes on along the minus strand of VZSE01000987.1, from coordinate 1,760,030 downwards.
AGACAGATGAGAGCTCAATGTGACAACTGCTTTTAGAGGCAGGCTGAGCCAAAACAATTTGATGCAAGCAATATTATGATCAATAACACCTCCTAGGCTTGCTCATTACATTATGTACAAGTCTGTGTGGCTCTACCTTCTTTTTTTCTTCCTTCTTACTATTTTTTTGCAATTAGAAATGTTTCGGACTAGTGACAGTGAACAATTTCTACTGCATTCATTTTTGGAACAAACTGCCACCCTGGTGCAGCTTTTGTTCACGCTCTGTAAAGTTTAATGGTAAAGCCAGACATTTAAGGTGTTCTCATTTGCAACAAACATTGGCTAGTCCAGTTCACTAAAGGCTATTAGTAAAGTGATAAAGATAATGGCATTTCCTGCATGCTTCAGGGAAAGAATTAGTACAGTAAAAGTACTTACTAAAAAAAAATAAATTTTGTGTAGTGCTCTCAAACTAAGCAAAGTCACTGGATCAAACTGTAGCTTTGAAAACTGAATGAATTATATCAGCATCTAACAAAGTAATAGAAACTGTCATGCAATGTCACATTGCAAAATGCAAACTGTAACCTATTTGGCTACCATCCCTACAGAATACATCTTTTAAACGTCACTCTTTTAGCACAGCTCCTTTTTATCAAATGTCAGCTTATTATGTTTTGGGTACATCATCAGTTTTAGTTAAGTCAAAACAATCAGGAAAACAATATAATTCTGGAAAATCTAGGGGGACGCATCCTATTTTTTTATGAAGCCAAGTGTTTACTATAACGCAGAATGCAATTTTAAATTTTATATTCAATGAAACATAGAAAAAATTACATTCAAAATGAAAATTGTCTCATTTAGGGAAATCTTCCTCTATGCCCATTGAAAGAACCTTATGTTGAGAGTAAGATGCACTTAACAAGCATTTCAGTTGTTGTACCATCTACACAGTTGACTAAAACCACCTGATGTTATAGAAAGAGTTCTACATAAAGACTTCGTACTTAATTTCTCCTTTATCTTTCTTTAAATGAGTTGGGAATTCTTACTTTAGGTTATCACCCATGGTTGATTAGACATACTGGTAAATAATACAGTTTTCTGATCTGCTGTAAATGCATTCAGTTTCACACCTGTTTGCCTATACGTAAGTTAATAATAGAATTGCTATATTGTTTCTCACTATGTGGTGCAGTTATTGGATCAGGTAGTCAAAAAAGTCTACTGAGATTACTTAACTTGATAATCTATTTTAGGCTTAGATAGGTAATGGAATGTTGTCAGGGAGATCAATAATTAACATATTTACATTTGACCAGTACTTACCAATTGATACAAGGTAGAGCAAAGCAAAGCAATATTACAGTTCTAGTTCTGGAGGAGAAGCAGCAAAAATGCATACATCTAAAAATGCCATAAACTGATTAGAGGATTTTTTCCCTCTGGCTTTATAAGTCTTTGTAAGGACAAAAGAAATCATTACTTTTTTGTCTTAGAACTGCATTTTAAATGACAATGAGGAATCAATGAATTTGCTGAAGCTGAGTCCATGCCAGCCTAGAAGTCTGCATTCTAATGCAGTCTATAGGATCTTTAAACCAGAGACATTGTTATAGCTCTAGTCTGAAAATAACATCCACATCAGCTGACCTATAGATCTGGATCAATAATAATCTATCCAAGTATCTGTGCTGATCTTCATCAACAATTATTTTATCTTAAAAGTAAAGAAACCTGATGGTCCTTCTTGATTCCCTATGGAAAGAGGCAGGAGTACTTGATTTATTTTAATTATTACGGAATAATTCATATGAAGAACAGTGCAATTCTGATAAAAGTAACAGCACCCTGTATATGACATCTTTGTCTCTTAGATTTCCTGCTTGGAGGATATGTAGATTGCTGATGTCTTCATTCTTTAATGGACAGGAAAATGCAAACCAATTTTTCCTCTTTTTAGCTTCCCCAAAGTATCTAGAGCCATTTGGGTTAAATACCAAAATAAAAATAATATCACTGGCAGTGCTTACTGTCTCTGTTTCAGCCTATGACAAGACTGATATGTTCTCACTGATAGACCTCAAAATGTATTTGCAAAGGAAGAATAATCCACTTGAAATATTTTAATATGGTCCTTCAGGGGAAATGAAAATCAATATTCTGCCCATACTTATACATATTTACGTGAGCTATCTGGAAAAAAAGAATTTTTTATAACTTCAGATGACACAAAGTCATTGACATTAATTCTAAGCGGAGGCCATTTTACAAAGAAATTAAGACTTAGGCAAATTAGGTGCACTTGAGATACATATATGCTTATATCATTTGCTATATCCTATATGTATAAATCAAGAACACATGTAGAACTAGTGAAGAAAAAGAGTGAGAGCTCTAAACTGTATGGGAAGGATTTAAGAGAGGATAACCAGATGATTCCTGCGTATAATAGAATGAACTAATTAAAAAAACCAACTTGTCTCAGATGTCTTCCCTGAATAAAGGGAAGATCTGCTAAAATTCCAGAGGAAATATGACCTGAACAAAGTTATTTTCAAGATAATTAATACAACAGTTTGGTAAGTTCTGCAGCTGCACCTGCCCATGGGGGTGATCCAAGGTACAGGAAACTTGTTACATAGTGAAATACTAAGAAAAATCCTAATTCCTCTAATGAGAAGATCAGAGAGATTTTGATGTACAGGTACATGGTTTGGCACAAATATTACTAAGAAAAATGTTCCGTTAAACAAAGTAATAAAATCATAAGGACAAATAAATACAAGCTTAAAATGGGAAAACTAGAGCTAAAAATGGTGTCGTCCTTATTTTGACATGGATAATTTCATCCTGTTTTGACATCTGCATCCGTGGGCTTTGATCTCTGTTTGACTTACTTCTTCCAAAATTTTGAAAAGTGTTAACAGGTTTATCCCTGTTTCTTTCCTTTTAAATACACGTTAGTTAGTTGCAAAATTACGTTTTCTTACATAGATGTACATCCAATACTATACTGGATTGTTTCTGTCTCAGAATGTAATTTTGATTTTAATAGTTAATATTTTTTCTCATCTAGAATACTTTGGGTTGCATGTAATTACATTGTAATTTCTGTAATCACACATCTCTGTTATTTTTCTTTAATTGACTGATGTCAAATTTATCAGCTAGGCTCTAAAGAGCAGCTTGTCCTACAGGAAATACCAGGCCCTTAAAGAAATAGCCACAAATGTCACACTTCAGATTTGGCTCTCAGTATGAACTTTTCTGCAGCTTGGAATTTTTTTGAAAATGATGTGGTTTAATTCACCATTAGCAAAAATATCACTCTGAAGCTAGCAAATTATCAATAAAGATGACAGAAGATGGCTTTGGTATGGGACATAAGGCAGTCTGGAAGAGGCAAAATGTTATTTACATACAAAAATACAAATTTTAGAAAGGGTCTGATGACAAAACAATGATAAACATGGTTTAGTACAATTCCCCTTTTTTCCCCAGAAACAGTCAGCCCACAACCAAAGCTGAGAGATTCTGAAAGTGAGATTGGGGTCCTCCTGCAGTGGACGGGTTGGGATTGCAGCAGCCAACATCCTTTCACAGTCATCTCAGGTTCTCATTGACTACGAACAGCTATCTGGAGAATTTACAGCTCTTAATTCCCAACAGGATAGAAAGCTGAGTGAGTAAATGGCAATGATATAAACACGTACTTCTCCCAGGAGTCATCATGAAGTCTGACCCTAATGGATCATTTATGAAATGGCTAATATTAAATACTCTCCAGTGGTGTTTGTGAAACACGTAACATATGCCTAAACCAAACACAGATTTCTAATCAGGAGGATTTTAAATTTTAGATGTCTTATCATTTTGTGACATTCCACATGTTGGCAACAATCACAGGTATACAGTTGCTCCCATCGAAACACACAACTATAGAGAACATGATACAGTGTCTTTAAATGGAACTACTTTTTGTTCAAAAACGTCATGGACTTTCTTCTTTCATGATCAGGATTGGCTTTGGATACAGTCTTGAATGAGTTGATATCTTGCCACACAGTAGAATGGGCTTTACTATTAGGTTCATAGTATGAACAATACTGATATGAACACCAGTTGCTGTTCGCTAGTTCAACAGTAAATTTTGAAAGATCACTTATTTTCCTAGAAAGATTTGTAAAGGTCTGGAATGACTCTTTTGTCTGGCTAACATAAACCATGAAGAAAGAATATAATATTTTAAGTTAACAATAAATAGTCCATATTGTTATGACGTCCTAAGTAATTTCCCTTAAAATAATAAAACAAACCCACCTCATTCAAACTTAAAAAAAACCCACACAACCAAAAAAAACAGTAACAACAACAACAACAAAACCCCCACAACTTGCCAGGGAAATGGAAAAAGTAAATGAGTCCTTAGTTTGAAAGAGAGAGCAGCTGTGTACAAGATGTAGAACAGGCAGTGCTGTATTGTAGCTGAGTTGCATAAACAGTAATTTTCTTCCTATTATCTTCAGATAAGATTTTCTATCTTATAAACAGTTATACTAAGTATATAACTGTTTCAAAGCTTTAGATGCAAAAACAATGGAGCAATGTTTGGGAAAAAAATCTTTGACATATCTCCACCTGTATCACTGTGATATTTACCTATGCTACTCCATCATTATCTCTCTTTAGAATTGACAGTAAATTACCAAAATGGATATAGTGCTTGAAGGGAAAGAAAAATGGGAGAGCAATGCTGGGTTTACTTATCTTAACACTCTCTTTGCTGTTGGCTCTGGAAAAAATGAAATAACCCCTTCTGGTCTGTCGTATGGTGTAGCCTAGATCTATTTCTAAGGCCATTTCCAATGTAAGTATTGTCCCCTGCACACTTCTTGAATTCAGGAATAAAAATTTTGCAGACAATGAGCTGTGCCCTGAAATCATGATGGTAAAATCTTTTTCTTCTTTGTTTTTTTTTTTTTTTTTTCCACTGATTATAATGCTAAAGAATAACAGGTTGACTGAACCATTGCTGTTTCCTAATTTAGCTAATAAGAGATTATGCATTTGTGAGGGATTTTTCATATTCTTTTGTTCACATGTGTCAAAAAACAACAAAAATGGCTCTTCCAAATAATTTTGCTGATGTTATTTTATTTGTTATTTGAACTTTATTTGAAATCTCCATCTTTTTTCCTAAAAAAGAAAACTAAAAAATGGGTAAGTCTTTTCTTAAAAATGGTATCAGGTTTCTTAATGTAGCACATTTTAAAGCTTGAAAATTGTACAGAAGTGCACCCTAACTAAATATTTCAAACTAATTAATTGTTTTCATTAGTATTATTTCTTTTTTGTGTTGCTATAATTTCTTCCCATTTTACAATGCATGATGCCAGTGCATAGCTCACAACTGCTTTCCTGATCAAGTCGAGTAATGAAAGTCTTTTTTTCTAATGATGAACAGGCCTAATTTATAACATAAAAGCACTTATATCCTACCTATAGGGCATCTTAGTTCTCATTAATTTACTACTACAGATTTTTTTTAGGAGTTATTTAAAGACTTGTTTGCATGTGATAATATAGTGGTACTTGAGGTTTGGTTATTTTGGTTTTAATTTTAGTTAGTAACTGGTAACATCTATGAAAAAAATTACTGAAAAAGAATATTTTTTTATGCTAAGTTCTTCTTTCATTACATATCAGAGAATTAAAAGTGTCTGTTGTGCAGATTTCTGGGGAGACATGAAGACAGGCAGAGATGTGTGAAAAACCAGTACAACTGGAAGTACAACTGGAAATGAGACATGTTTACCTTCAAGTAAGTTGGAGATAAAATGGGTATGGTACAAAAAAGATTAGTGTGAACTCTGACATTCTGGTGAGGGTGAGTTCCTTTAAAAGGATGAATTAGACAAGTCTCAGACTGTGATTTGCTGTGGCACATGATGAAAAGGATTAAGAATTTCTTAATTTCAGCCATATCTCACAAAAAAAACCTAAACAAACACAAAACAAACAACAACAAAAAAACCCCACACTAGAAACAAACAAAACACAAACCCCAAATCAACCTGCTACACCTATGTAAGTACATATTCTTTTCCCATGACAGAGACTGTAGAAGCTGCCACAGAACCACTGTGGAACTGCTAAGGGAAGCACAGGTTTGTCCTATGGAAAAAACCTCATGTCATACAGCATGCAGAATAGCTGAGAACCTGGTAGATGAGTTATAAAGAATATGGTACCTGAAGAATTTATCTTAAAAAAGAAAGACAGCCTGAATACATAAACTTGTGATTGAGTACCAAAATTTTCGTTAGGCTTCAGTCTTCTCTGAATTTTAAACAGAAAATAAACCAACAACTCACTAACTGAGAACACAGCTAGAAATGAATTATGGGCTGATATCACAGATCACGAAAAATAATCACTTGCTATATTTTGTGAAAACAAAAGAAAAAAACATTGATAGCAGGAATTAATAAAATAGATAAAAGAAACAGGTGTGATAGATTGGTAAGAGCAATAAAAAGTTCAGTCACATTTATTTTTTTATAAAGAAACAAGCATTAATTTGTCTTTTGCATTTAAATGGCTATAGCATTGTCAGTTTTTGCCACTCTTACAGCAGCTAAACATCATTGTCAACCATTTGAAGATGAATCATCTTTTTCTAGGAACAAACTGATTGGGTTGTTTGAAACTTTTAATGGCATGTTTGTTACAGACTGATTTGGCAGAGACTCTAGTTTATCAGTGATTGCGTTGTGAAAGCATTAAATCCAAACAGTAGCTAATAAACAGAACTCCCAAATAACTCTCCAGTCTACGAGTTTAATTTCTGTGCTACGGTACTCTTTCTGAGCTAAATCTCTTGATGTGGATAGCGTGTTTCTTTAATCGCTCTTTTCCCAAGGTTGCCTTTTAATTAATTCACTGTTACCATCTGCACCTCCTCCCTGCACCCCTGCCAGGTTTGCTCCTGCATGGTGTCTCCCCTCTTGCCCCCTGGGTTTCAGGAGTGAAACTGACTTTTCCTGGTGGTTTGAGAGTGGTGCTGCCAATTCACTGTTTTATATGCGATATATCATCAGCACTGGTGTGTCTTGCTGGAAAGAATTACCCAACTGGACCCCAAGCCAGTGGTCTGTCTTAACCTACAGTCTCACCATGAGCTACCTGTCCTGTTCATAAGCCAACCAACCCACCCAGAAAGCACTGAATTGCATTTTCATTTTTGTTCTTACATATTTGCTGGGCATACAATAGTCCTTTATAATTGAGCTGGCCAACTAGATACACTATATACTCAGGCAGTGTTTGTTGTGTTCTTTTCTTCAAAGACTTCAAATTTGCTGATTTGTTTACACAGCTTGGGCTACATAAGTAGTCAGATTATGCACACAGCATTATTTCTGACCCTTCATTTCCCTTTAATCCTAAAATCCAATTTGTCTTCTGAGTGTCCTGGTAGATGGCAGAGGAGAAAAGAAAACATTTTCAAAGGGAAAAGAGGTACCTGGACAATTTTAAAAGACATTTTATTTTCTGTCCTCTTGTATGTGTTAAAAAACCTCATAGCTTTAAAGGCAATCTAGTATTTAGGGAAATAAAAGTTGTTTCAGAAAAGAGGCATGACAAAGAGACGGTTAATCAACTATTAACATATTTTGTATTGATCTTTGAGCTTATTTCTACATATGAGAAGATGTTTCAGATAAAAGTATGAGTGGTCAGCAATTTTTGTCTCTTTTTAGAAGCTGTAAAGTGCAAGACTATTTTTCTCCCTAATCTTTTCTCTGTATAAAACTCTAGGCTAGATTTTTAGTGGATATAGATAGGCACAAAAGCCCTAAATTTTGATGTAGAGCACAGCATTTCTGAATCTGAACCAGTATTTTTTGTGTTAGTCCTGCCGATGAACTGTTCCTAAAAACTTAATTTTCCATAGAATTTTGACAAGTTCAAAGCACTGTACTGAATCTTGATTATTTATTCCATTTCTTTAAAATATACTTATGCATATTTAAGAATTTTACTTGAGAAAATTTTAAGTAAAATTCTGTTTTTCTGTCCCTGAACATGAATAAAGAGAAAAGGATAAACTATTATGGTAGAAATGTTCTCCTTTTAATGCTAACAAATGGATTTGAGATAGAAGTAATTTTATCATGTAAATCTTTCCAACAGGATGAACAAGTATATTTTAAATATGTTTACAAACAATTACATGCATACAAGAAGCACATTCATACATTTCTCAGTTGATCAAGAAGGGCGTCTATTGCACTAACGTTATTTCTTGATAATGCTATTCCAGTCAAATTTCATTTTGCTTGGACTGTACAAATCTGGAAAAAATAACAGCTCCCAACACAAAACTTTAATAGCTAAAAATTCAGTATTATAGGTTAAGGTTTATAAATTATTCAGTATAATTCCTGGCTTTTAAAAGATGTCATCAAACTTCGGATTGCCACAGAAATTTATTTTGAAATTTACTTATTTTCTTACTAGAAACATTAGTTAGTCTTGTAAGCTATCATATGTTGATGCAATAGAGGTTAATAATCTCACTCTGCAGCTTCTTTCTTTGGATATGATATTCAATCAGTATAACTTCCGAAACATATATGTGGTTAATGCTGTATGAAAACAATTACCTACTGTCAAAATATTTTTTTTTTTCACCTTCCAACCTTTCCCTTCCACTTTGGGATTACTACAATATTCAATTTTAAATAAATAAATATGTATATGTACATGTATATGTATGATGTATATGTGTATATGTATATATATGTGTATATATGTACATATACATATGCATGTACATATATGTATATGGATATATAGGGTAAAAGTCACAGTCTTTCATGTTGAAAAAAAGATTTCACATGAAAAAAGTAAGTATACCTTCAAGGGTTTTACAGCTCTAATTTTTACTTTATATTAGTTACACCCATTATGCTGTTCCTTTCAGAGTTGCCCCCTGCAGCAGCTTTATATCAATTGTTATATGATTAAGGTGTCAAACTTGGTCTTCAGGATTACTGAGAGATTTACCTATTCACTCTCTACTTGCTTTGCAAAATGGAAAACCTGAAATGAGCTACTAGATTTAAGTATTCTGTGCTTAATGAGTGAAAAGATACCTGTGAAATGAATCCAAACAAACTGATTCCTATTGATATGCAATAAATGAAATAAAAAGATATAATTCAGAATAACTATATGTGACTATAAATCATCCACCACCCTATGGAATTTAGTTATTTCTAGACAGGGCATCTTCAGAAAAACATGAGATTTCTCATGTGAGAAAACTCACTAGTGACAAAGTCGCAAGTTTATTGTTGGCTAGTTGGTGCTGTAAACTTTATTTTTCCTCCCCATCCCCACAATGATTTCAATTAATAAAACCAATAGATTTTGTATTCTTCTATTTTGGAAATTAAGACTTTAGCAAAACATTGAATAAACTAGATTTTTTTCCTTTTTCTTTTTTGTTATTGTGACTCAGGAGTCACTTAAAGTCATTTTTCATGCTTTTTTGCACAGAGTACAAATAAAATAGTGAATTCATCTTTATGAGACTGTGAAGACAATGCACTTACAATAGATAGAGCAATTTCATTTCTCTTTTACATTTAAATGCAGAATGGGCTGGATCCAATACTACCATTTCACTTAATTCTCTGCTTCTCATCTCTTTAACTACAAAAAAATCTATATAGTGTGGGTGTGTGTCTATAGAAATATGTTCACTGCTTAAATTACACCTGAAGGCAGAAAATTACACTAGAATACAATAAATGATTCCATCGAGAAAAGGTAGAGTGCATAGAAAGCAAAGTTATCCCACACATCAACATGAGCTCTCCTAGCTATAGCTAGACTCTCAAACTGGTTGTCTATTACATCAATTTTTATGTAATTAAAAATAACTGACAGTATCTAGTACACAAAATAGAGAGCTACAATAACAAGATGAGTGAGCAGAACGTTGCATTTTTTTTTTGCCTCTCAAGGTTTGGGTGTCTGTCTGTGTATGGGGAGAGGCTACTTTATCCCAACATCATTCTCTACTTCCCTGACTGGATACAACTAAGCCCTGAAATCCTATAAAAGGCTGTATAATCTAGAAAGGGTCTCTGTCCTTGGCCTGTAGCTAAATGGATGCAAAGTATACATGCTGGACTTTTGAGGGAATGTAATACTAACATTTAATAATACAAACTAGTCACACAACAACCATGATTAAAATCAGATGACACTCACTTAAGAGCTTAACAAGAACTCTAGGAAAGAAAAAAATGAATGCTAATGTTGATGTATAACCTCTCAGTGAAAATTAGTTGATAGCTCTGGACTGAAGGGAGGCAAATGTGAATGTTAATTTTTACAAAAGGTTTCAAAAGGATTTAAGGAACTTCAGACTTATTAATACGTATTTAAAAAGATAAAGAAAAAAGAATAAGAAAAAAAATTGTGAACATCTGCATGAATACCGTACTTGGGAAGGGACAGCAGTCCTTTCTTTACAGAAGCTGATGTTGCAAAATTTGTAGAGTCACCTGACTTTTCAGCACCTTTGGATGAGAGTGACCAAGTTCTAGTGTCTTCCTTAGATTTCCAGAAGACTTTAAGATAAATTTCTTTACCTCAGGCTTTCAAGAAAAATAAGCAGACACTGCATTTAAAGATATGAATTAAGACCATAGGTGTAAAGAGCTATTTCACATAATAGAGGGGTGGTGGTAGGGGTTGTCATCAATGGAATCCCTCCAGAGCCTCTGCTCAAACTAGTTCTGGCCCCTGTGTTGTCTGAAATCCTCATCAATAACCTGGGTAAGACACAAGCAGCAAAGTGAGCTGTTTTGCTGGTGAAGATATTTAAGAGAACAAGGAAAATTGCAAAGAGTTGTTTAAGGCTTCTAGGGGCCCAAACAACAGAATGTCAAAATGATATGAGAAAAATGTTATACATTAATAAGGGTGCACGTGACAAAAAATAAATCTACTTCCACAAATAAAACAATGAACTCTAGTTTAACATAAAGTTGGTGTTTGAAGAGTTTCAGCAGAAGATGTACAGAAAAAGCAAATTGCTGATAGGAGTGGGGAGAAAAAGAGCAGAGGAAAAATCCTGGAGATCATCCTGGCATGGTATAAATCTACTTTCTCCCATATACAATTAAAAAAAAAAAATACTATTATTTACCTCCAGTAAGGGTAGTAATGGCTATACTCAAAGTAAATAAGTCATTGTTCAACAGCACTCCTTGCTAAAGGCAACTGTGAATAGAAAATGGTATATTATATATATTCAAAGGTTACTAGGCAGGCAAACCACTCAACAGTGTCTCCTGGTATTAAAAAAAAAATAGAGAGTGGAAAAGTACCCCCTTTGCTTCTTCTTCCTGATACCTTTTTATCTGAAAGTCATAGTATTGTTAGAACCTTAAACTGAAGCGCTGCAGCTCATGTAAATGGCATCATCTGAGCATTGCTTCTATATTTACCCTCTGCCTTTTTCCCATGTGTTAGGACTTGTGGTATCTGGGACACCACAGAGGAAAGTAAAAGTCACCCTAACCTTGCAAATGTTCAGAGGAAGTTGTTTGCCACTCAGATAGATTTGATTTGTAATTTAAAAAAAATCCAAACCAATAATAAAAAAATCCTGTAGCACAAAAGATTTGTTATATATCAGCCCAGTTTGTTTCTCTGTTTATTTATTTATTTTACTAAAGTATGGTGTATACAAAAGCAGCATGATACCGAATTTATCATATATCTTCTTTCAATCTTGAAATAAATTGCAAGGAAGTTATAAAAAAAAAATTAATAGCCTTATTTTGAAAGGGTTTGTGGCTCCAAAAATAAACTGTTAGAATAATATATGGCCTTACGATTTGTCTCAGAAAAGTATCTTTCATACATTTCTATATTTCCTGAGATTTTAATAGTCAGCAAACTGCACAAAACATATGAAGGCAATAACTATGAATGCTGTGCAGTGAAACTAGTTCTGAGTTCACTTTTTCCATTCCAGACAAAAATATGCATCTAAAAGTTAAAGAAATACAGTTTAGATTCTGAATGCAAAGCACAAGTAAGCTGTAATACAAGTCTCTGGGTGAAGAACACTTAAAAAATATTCGAATCCAGAATGAGAGAATAAAAGAAATCAAGGCTTTGAAATTATTGAGTCATTACTGGTTGGGTTCTACACTTCTCTGAATTAATTTTTAATGCATTTCCCTGAAGAATATGTGCAGGATAACTTGAGTTTGTTTCTTGCTTTAGCATCTGCCACATAGCTGCCCTGCAAATATATTCTGGTAACTTCTGATTTATGTACAGGTCTATTTCAAACACATTCTATCTCTCTTTACCTTTGCCCTACTAGTTCAGCATCTTCCTGCAGACTAAGCTGGATAAATATTTTTGAAGATTTCATCCTACTGTTTTTCCAATTTTAATTTAGAATTTTTATGTGCTTAGGGACAAAGAAATATTTGGTTTTGTGGAATGATTTTTAAAAATGCTTTGCTTCAGTTCCAAAAACCAAACCAAAGCAAACCAAACCAAAATTAAAACCCAAACAAGCCACGCTTTGTCTGGAGTTGTGGAAGGAAAACTGGGTAAAAAGACTCTAAGGTGGAATACTGAAAGTGGGGCTGGAGGACAAGAAGAGGGAGAAAAATGAGCTTTACTGTGAGGAATAAAGAGCATGATGTTGCCAGCACAGAAAGACATTTCCAATATAGTCTTAGAGAAGGGAAAACAACATTTCTCTAACTGTGTGTATTTGACTGAGGACAGTATTGCACACCGCCTTTTGTTGATTACTTAGCAGGTGTGAAAAGTAAGATGATGGGTCTAAGTGATCTTGTTGAATGATAAGACTGTTATCCATGTCCTCTTTACTTGCTTACCAGATAATTAAAAAAGGAAATAGGGCATATCTTAAAAATATATATAACCAGATACTGAACCGAAAAGCAGAGAGAATAATCAGTGAGAATAATAGCCTTTGGGTGAAAAAAAACAATTCTACACAATGGTTCACAGATAAGAAGCTACTGGAATAAGTCTGGTTGAGATTATTAATTTAATCAATCTTGGACATGTGCAGTTTTGGAAAGGAGATTGAAGAGGAGAAGGAAACGTCAGTGAACGATAATGCCACCTGTAAATAACAGGAACTACAGAAAAAAGAAAATATTTATAAAAGCACTAGACTTAAGACCCCTGTGTGAATCTCATCTTTCCTCTCTATCAAGCAATGCCAGACACAGAAACATTCTACACTGCTCTTGTGGCTGTTTAGAGCTGGACTGTTTCTGGCCTGGAGAACCAGCTGTCCAGATGAAACTCACGTGGAACAGAACCACCTCTCAAAACCACCAGGTGGTGCATAAGCTTTAACATGATGCACAGACAATAATTTTTCCTGTCCGGGGTCTTTATTGTAATGTCAGGGCTCGTCAAAGAAAAGAAAGCATACATTTGACATTCATTGAAACAGGATTAATTAGTTCTAGGGATTTTTAACAATAGGAAGGAAAAAACCCACACAACACTTAGCATATTCATAGTATAAATATGATTGAAAAAAAAAAATCCCCTTTTCTTCCTGTATTCTATTGATTATATTTTCAACTTAGGCTTCAAAGTGTATTTCAAAGCATGAGTGTCTTTGCATCACAATATTACAAATCCTTTAACAGTATCACCTGCTATAAAGTTAAACTGGCAGAACTCCTACCAGAATTATGGCAATTCAATGAGAAAAGAACAACAATCTTTTACCTTAAAATATTGTTTAATCATGAATGCCAAACTTAATAGCTACATATTAATATATTATTAATATAATATTATAATTCTTCAAATTTCTTTGAAGAATTTGATTTAGCAACCTTGCAAAATAACCATCTAGCTTACATCTAACAATGTGATGAAGTTTCTGCTAAATGATTGCTAGATATTTTTGTCACCAAAGATCTTTGAATATTAGTATTTCTGAAATATTACTTGATTTCCATTGAAATAATTTTTGTTTTCAAAATTATTTTCCATGAAAATAAAACATTCTCTGATATACTTCTACACACACCAAAAGTTTTCAGGGACTCAACAGGCTATTTAAACAGTACCTTGTGAGCTAAAATGAAAAAAACAAATCAACTCAATGAATCCATAGGCTCACTGGACTGAGTTCTTTATGTATATATGTAAATGCATATGAAGTACACATACTGTGCTAGAGTCTGCAAGTGAAAAATGTGTGATGTCTGCAAAGATTCATGGGGAGTTTTTATTAAAATGTTGAATTTATCTTCTCTGCAGACAAATTTTCTGGTAAATTTTGCACTCATTAAGTTACTGTTTCTGAGGTTCCTGCATTTTCTGTGCTAGCCATTGTCATGACTATTACTATTACTTAAGTGTCCTATAGGTTAGGATCAGCACGAATGTGTTACTTATAGAACCATGGAATGGTTTGGGTTGCAAAGGACTTTTAAGATCATCCAAATCCACACTCTGACATGGGTAGGGATGCCATTTGCTACGTTCAGGCTGCTCAGGGCACTGTCCAACCTGGTCTTGAACATTTCCATGGGTGGGTCAGCCACCACCCTCTGGAACCTGTTCCAGTGCTTCACCACTCCAAAAATAACTTTTTCCTAAAAGAGAGTAAAGAATTTCTTCCGAACTTCTAATCTAAATCTGCTCTCAGTTTAAAATCATTGTCTTTTGTTCTGTCACTATCTGCCCATATAAAAATTATTCTCTCTCCTTTTTATAAGGCCCCTTAAGGCTCTGAAAAGTTGTTATAAGCTCTTCCAAAATGTCATCGCTTTTGCATGATGAACGACCTCAACTGCCTCAACCTGTCCTCGCAGAAGAAGTGCTCCAATCCTTCATCTTCACAGCCCTCCTCTGGACTTGCTCCAACAGGTCCATGTACTTCTTATGTTGGGGTCCCCAGAGCTGATGCAGCACTGCAGGTGGGGTCTCACAAGTGCAGAGCAGAGAGGCAGAATCGTCTCCCTCACCCTGCTGGCCACGCTGCTTTGGATGCAGCCCAGGACACGTTTGGCTTTCTGGGATGCAAGTTCACATTGCTGGGTTGTGTCCAGCCTCTCATCCAGCAGCAACCTTAAGTCCTTCTCCACAGGGCTGCTCTCAATGACTTCCAGTCTGTACTCATATTTGAGATTGCCCCAAATCAAGTGCAGCATCTTGCACTTGGCCTTGTTGAACCTCATGAGATTCCCATGGGCCTACTTCTCAAGTTCTGGTCTCTCTGGATGGCATCCCATCTGTCAGGTGTGTCAACTGCACCACTCAGCTTGGTGTCATCTGCAAACCTGCTGAGGGTGCACTTGATCTCACCATCTGTATAACTGATAAAAATATTAAAGAACATTGGACCCAAGGCAGATGCCCTGAAGGACACATTTGTCAGCGGCCTCCACTGGACAGAGAGCCACTGACCACAGCTCTCTGGCTGCGTCCATCCAGCCAATTCCTTATGCACCAAAGAGCCCACTGCTCAAATCCATGTCTCTCCCATTTGGAGATAATGATGTCATGTGGGACCATATCGAAGGCCCTACAGAACTCTAAATAGATGGCTTTGGTCAATCTTCCCTTATCAAACATTTCTGTCACTCCAACAGCCATGCTGGCTGTCTCAGATAATCTTGTCCTTTGTGTGCCTTACCACATTTTCTAGGTGCATCTGCCTCATGATCTTCCCAGACAGAGAGGTGAGGCTCACCAATCTATAGTTCCTTGGGTCTTCCTTTCTCCCTTTTTTAAAAAATGGGAGTGATGTTTCCCTTTTTCTTACCTATTTCTAGTTATAAGATTTCATCCAATGACAAAAGTGCACAAGAGTGGGGCTTGGATATCTACTGCCAAGTCTACTCATGAATTTTTTAAAAAAAAGGAAACATTTGTCTTATTTGTAATGTGCAGGTTTATAGATTAGTCTCTTGAATTGTACAAAGGAAAACAATTCCTTAGCATAGCTCTGATTTTACTGCCAGGGACTTTTTTTTTGTTAAAATGTATGTGCTGTCACCCTATACAGCACTACTTTTGATTAAAATGTCATATAATTAATGAATGCATTATGTTCTTAATAATTATAAAACCACAGAATATTTTATTGAATAACTTAACTGGTTATCCCTCAAGTATTTGGGAAGGTTCATTTCTTCCCAAATAGTTACAGACTGTAAGAGATATACAATATTTAAATATTTAAGAACTCATCAGCAACAACTTGGAAGATTGTTTGCAGAGATTTTAGTTATATACTATAAGAAAAAAGATAAATGTATAAATTACTAAGTATGAACAAGTGCTTTTATTGTTTCCCTGTTCTTTCCATAATTTTGTGGTTTCTACTCTCCCTTCACCTACAGCCTTGTTGGGACAACAGCAACAACAACAATAACAACAACACAGCTTTTCTGAACAGGACTGCCTTCAACTGCCAAATAACTCCGATATCACTGGAAAAGCATTATCCAAAGACATGAGTCGTTATGACACGATCATTCCAGGTGGGTCCTCATTCTGCTGTGACACTTCTAGTTTTCCACAAAATGACAAGTGCTGTTGTAGCTCCTTGTACACAGAGACAACCAGAAGACTAGAAGATACTTGCCAGCAAATAGATTACCTGGGATCTTCACTTAAAACATGTGTGCTGTTGAAATTAGCCTTTTAAAAAAAGACTTTAAAACATTTGTCAGGTTGATATTTTATTCCCATTTCTAGTTTTCATTACAAAGATGTGATGTGTTGGCTTTGGCAAGCTACCAGACACCCATCCAGCCAATATCTCACTCCCTTCAACAGGACAGTGGGGGAAAATAAGACAGAAGAACTTGTAGTTTGAGATAAAGACAGGGAGATTGCTGGTCAATTACCACCATATGCAAAACTGTCCTGATTTGGGGAAAATTAATTGAATGTATTGTCCACATTACACAATTTGATGGTGAGGAACAAAGGCAAAATCAAAAATATCTTCCTCTCCTCCAGCCTCTACCCAGGCTGACCTTCACCCCTTTACTTCCAATTCCTCTACCTCCTCCTCCTTCCTGAGCAGCTTAGAGGGATGGGGAATTAGGGGCTGCAGTCAGTCGTAAGAGCTTCTCTCTGTTGCTCCCCCTCCTCATGCTCTTTTCTGCTTCAGCCTGGGCCTTGTCTTGGAGCTGGCTGTGTACAGCAAGGGGCAGCACCAGCTTCTCCTCACAGCCCCACAGATCCTCACTGCCCCTGCCAACACTGGGACCTGCACCTGGCACAACAGGAATATCGTATCCTACATATACATACATATCCTATATGCACAATTATATGCACATGCACATGAAAATATGCACAAGTAAATAACATGGTTTAAAAAGCCTTTGTCAAAAAACCTGTTGAATGCTTTCTCACTTATCTCAGAAAGACATTTACAATAAGCACATCTCCTGAAATTAATATGCCCATGCCATAATAATCCTTCAGAAAATTAAAAAAAAAATAATCTAACTCCAAAAAGTGTCATTTTTAGGATTTTATAGAAAAAGCGACAAATTCACTGGAACTCCACACACCCAAAGGCACCTCAGGTTAACACATATTGCTTCAGTTGTCTCAGACAATCATCATTAGGAACAAGAGCATTAGACTTTAATATATGGACTGAGACCACATAGAATGTTTGTAATGTATCTGGAATTTCTGGTTATTCTCTAAATTCTTATCTTACTACATGGAGAATGCAATTTAAAAATTCTTAACAAAAAAAAAGAAAGTATAACCTTTTAATAGAAATCTAGGCCTAGATCTGCTAGGAATATTTTTTCTTCAATTCTTAAGACTGAATGTCTTCCTTTCTGCCTTTTTTTTTATTATTATTCTGTTATTTTCAGGTGAAGCCACTGATTTACTCCTCGACCTCTCACTTTGGAGGGAATAGGTACATGGTTCAAACAGTACAGAATAAAATTTTAAGGTTATAGGGGATTTTGTTCCACTTCTGCCCACCTGTTTACCCTTGACCAGTGCACTTCAATTTTCTGCTGCTTCTCCTCATGCCTGGTGCCTCTGTTCAGGGACCAGAAGGAGCAGTTTAGCAGACAGAAAGTATACTTATTTCAGTAGGATTTAAACCTGTAAAAAGTTGCTTTACTGAACTGAAAGCATATTAGCATATACTCATATACTCATTTGGACAGAATTTTTTACCATACGTAAGATAAACGTGTGAAGATAAAAATTACAATCTTTTCTTTTTATTTTCTCTCTCAAAATGCAGACTATATTTTCCTACTTACTACAATTCATACGTATAAGCTTGAGAAAGCTTATTAGGGCATCTGATCATCTTTATCAACAAAATTTTGTTACTTTTTTTTTAAGAGTTTCTGAAGAATCAATTGGGAAAAAAAAATTTTAGAAGTTTAAATTTCCTTCCCAAAACTTTAGCAAACTCTAAAATGCATTTTAGAGAATATGTAACATTTTGTGATGTATACCTATACATATAAAATATATACATTATATATTATATACATCATATAAAGTATGCACATGTACATAATTACATATAATGATATATACCATATCTACACACCCACACACATATATATATATGCATGTATGATGTCTATTTAATTCTACTTTCTGTCTTCTGGTTTTTAATTAACCATAATCTCATGCTTTTCAAACCCAGATTTACTGTTCCGAAAGCTTGATTTTGGCAGTAACGTACTGAGATAGGTAGGATTCTGGAATTGTTTATCCATGTGGAAATTACATATGGATACTATTGGAATTTGGTAATTCCAAATTACCTTTTTTTACCTCAAAGAATCACATACAAAAGTTTTGGTGCATGTCAGGACAGGCATATCTCATGATTTCAACATCTTTTTTTAATATTAAAAACAACTAAATAATGCAGTATTTCATACACTTATCTATATCAACATTGATCCTTGAACATTGCTTGGGAACCTCTGGGAGTTCCTGATGATCAGAATCAGAGAAAACAACAACAACAACAACAACAACAATAATAATAATAGTAAGCCAACAAAAAAACAAACAAATAAACAACAACAACAAAAAAACAAACCAAAAAGAGAGGTATTAATATTGCCAAAATTAACTTCCAGGACAAAACACAATTTTTTAAGAGATGGCATGCTCTAAAAAGAAAACCAAAATAAGACACTATTTTTGAAAAACTGGTATCTCAATTCTATTTTTTTTTTTCCTAAAATAGGTCTGACACAGGTATTTGTGAAGATACTTAGCCTGAAATTACACGTATAAATGGAAAATCATTATTGTCCATGAGACTTCACTTTTATAATCCTAATACAATTCTTGTACTAAAACTCTAAGTTTATACTCAATGTTTCTCTTCCTCTCTACTAGAGACAAACTTAAGGAAATTCTATTACCAAGTATCTGATGTATCCAGGTTATAGCAGCATTTTACAGTATCTAGGACTGCACAAAATGAGATCATTAACTTCACTGCTGTAATTATTATCTGTATTATTAACTGCAACCTTAGCAGTAGAATTAAATGCTTATCTGTTCCAGGTACTAACTCTGAGAAAGAGGAAGGTCCCCAATGGAAAATAGTTCTGTCACTAAAGGCTGAAATGTTCCCTGTAATTTAGTTTCTTTTGCTGACTTTTCTCAATAGTGTAAAATCACTTTTAGCAAGGAGACTATACCACTTAGAAAAGGCACTGAGAAAATCCATGCAGGTTATCTTTCCCAGTCTATACCAGGTAGGCTTTTACCAGGCAACTCCAGCATGCCACTCAAAGAGCAGAAGTGATTTAGTAAAATTTGAGATAGGAGCCTGAAACAATAAACACCATGGTACCTTTGGTGTATGTGTCCTTGCTGTACTGAGATTTATTTCAGGATTTGCTTTACGTTAGGGTTGCTCATTATTTGTTGTCCATATAATTATGAGAACAGAATACACTTTTTCCAAGCCCCCTTTACATTTTCTAACGATTTTCATACAACTGTTTTTTTTTTTTAAAAAAAAAAAGAAGAAACCCAAGCCTCTGCTCAGAGGTATGCTGGTCACACCTCCCATTCTCAAATAACTTCAGCCTAATCTGCACCACTTCATTTTTTCAAGAAATACTATTTGGACACTGAACTCAAACCATGGACAATATATGACTGAAATCTGTAAAGATATCCTAAGTAACAATAGTTAATGCATCACTGTTCCAAAAATATCTCTTCTTGCTATTTCAAATTTTTAGAAGGCATGAAGATAAAGATTATAGGTATACTTGAATTGGTGAACCTTTATAAACCATGAGGTGCAGAAATTATGTAGACAATTCAGGAAAAAAGCTAGCAAGAGTGGAGATATATAGATAGAGATGATACAGATGTGTAAGACATACTGTAGATCACTGTGGAAAAATTACACTCTGTCCCAGAAATAATGTACACCACAGAATTGTATTTCCGTGACTTCAGCTTTTGTTTACTAAGCAGAAGGAAAGTTATAAAGTATAATAGTCATTATTAACTGTAGTTTCTAAACTATCAGGTATGCATGCACCACTTTGACTGGCACAAGAAGGTGCACTGTAGTTCCAAGATGGTTTGCAGGGAAACCCAGTTTTTATTACCTGATTTGATCCATTTCAGCGATAAGATCATAGATTCATGTGTACTGTCATGTGTACCCATTAACTAAAAAGTGCAATCCTATAGTTCCCCCAAACAAACAAGTTAATGCAGTTTCTGAAGTTATCTTGTATGGAATAAAAAACTTCTCTAATCAGTGTTTTTATATCATTTTGATATGAGGTATGGAAGATTGCAGAACATTTCAGTCTTACAAAAGCCTACAATCTATAACAGGATGCTTCAAAGACATAGGTATTTTCCTCCCCAAAATAATTTCTATCATTGTTTATTAAACCACCTACCTTGTATCTTTTGATGTGTTGTCAAAATATTATATAATTTCTTTATGTTCCCTAAAAAAACTTTGACTTTTGTGATGACTTGTTTGCAGAGATACTAATTGCAGTAAGAGAGGGTTTTTTAGACTACTTCTGAGACAAACACGACATGGGCATTCTGGACATTATTCTTTCTCATAAATATTTACGTGGATTAAATTATCCAGAATTAAAACCAGAAGCCCAAGCTTCTTTCTCTTCATGTGACTTTAAATCAATCTACTTCAGGAAGACAAGAATAATTTAATGAGTTTTTTGGTATTTGACCTTCAGGAGATCTGTACCACTTAGCATCAGAGAAGTTGTGCCCAATTGCATTCATTCAGTTCCAACCCCCAGCCTCCCCCCTATAAAAAACTCCAAAGAACTAAACACAAAGAAAACCACCAAAACCCACAACAAAGAAAACACCAACTTTGCATGTGTGTATGTTCATTGCCATTACATGGCTTCAGTTTCAGAAGAATTTTTGATACAGAGTACCACTTAGCCTTCTCTCTAGCATTCAAAATATCCAACTAAGAATTCAGGGAAATACCAACCTATTGAAACAACCACACCACAAACTTAAAGGTAAGTATTTTGAATTTAAGCCCAAACAGTGACATTAAAACACTCTACTACATTCTAGGGAGAAGTCTGAAACAGAACCAAGTGCCAAGCCACAGAACCTTTCCTAACATGTGGTACTTCATGCAAAGGTAACATCTAGTGTTGACTGCAATATAATTTGAAGTGGCATAGATTGCTTTCACAGCTACAACTCACCAGCTATATGTTGATATAAAAAGAGAAAACTGAGCAAGACCATAATCTCTATGACCCCCTTTATGCAGGTTGCATATAAATAGGAACTCAGCAACTCCTTGCTCAGCTCCAAGTTGCATTATGCATTCCTCTTATTTATGATTCCTTTGATTATGGCCCAGCAAAGAAACTGATGTGTTTGCTTGCATTAGCATAATTTTTTTAGAATTGCAAAGCACTTAATCCACACAGAAGTACCATTATAAAATGGCTGACTCATTGCAAGCCCCTGGCTGCTGTCACTACTTATATTATTACACAGCATTTTATTTCATATAGGTCATACTAATGATTGTAAAGACCAAACTGCTTCCTATAACAGAAGCAAAAACCTCATTTCCAGTGTCATCTGCAACTCCTCAAACAACAAAGATAGAAGAAGTTTCCTCAAGGAATTTAATTAATCTTCTTCTTGCTCAACCACAAATAGTGTTGATTTCATCTGAAAGACCGGAACAGTTAGAAAGGTTAAAGAGCTATGAGATCTTATTAGCTAAGAATAACAAATGACAGTGAAATGAAACCTGCTAATTTTTGATATTTCAAGTTATTAAGCTACAAAAGAATGAACTCTCTTAATTGGGACTCAGTGCTTTTCTTCCTCACCATTCTTATATCAATTTATTCCTTGTCTGGTATAATCAGATGCATCCAAACTTCAACTCCTGAGTAAGGTCAATGGATTGTCCTACCTAGGTGTCATAAAGTCCTTACTGTGAATTTTCAGATATAGATTTCTCACTCACCCCTGCAACAGAGCCCATGTATTTTGAATCTGAATTCTGAATCATTCCTCAGAAGTGACTCATAGCCTAGCTCAGCTTGCTCATGTCAGATAAGAAGACCAGACACTAGAGCAGAAAAACTGTCAAGGATCATGCTTCAATCACTAGAATTACACACCACTTTTACTAATAATGCCTACCTTAGCTCGTCTAGTAAAGGTTGCTTGGTAGCAGGACTTTTTCAAGGGCATTACAGATCTCAGCAGCTTCCGTTTGCCAATTACACAAGACTCTTAAAATTGTAATTCTATTAGTCTTCAAACACAGGACAAGTGATATAGCTACATCTGATCTCTGCCCACATTCATTATAAATTAAAATCCAAACTGTGGTTCCCAAAACACTACAATCCTTGCTTACTGCAATACTAAAATTTCTGAATTATTTTATCTTTTGATAATTTTTATTTAATCTCTCGTGAACTTCTTTTCTCTGGAGCCTTGACATGAGAAAAAGAGAACTTTTGTATAGGGATGGAAGAGTTCCATCACCTTGTCTGCTCTGCCAAACATCATCTCCTGAAAGCACCAAAAGAGAGTTTGGCACCCTCTCCTTCCACCCTTCATTATAGGATCAGACAGTCCTTATAACAACAGCAGACCTTCCTCCTGCAGGTCTTCCATCTGCCTGCCCCGCTCATGCTTTATTTCTTGCTTTTCTGTTATCTTATCTAAAAGAACAGCTAGAATCTGATATCCAGAGCAAAATAAATGTTATGTTGGAAGAGGAAAACACTTCAGAACATGCTGAAGGGATGCCTCCTATTCTGTAAAAACCTGAACTCTGTCTTTTAGAACATGAATCCTTCTCTGTTGAGTCTGCTGTTCCCCAGCCTCTGTGACACAGCCCTCATAAGATACAATACACCTAAAAATAACCAGGGAACTAAGTGCTGGTGGAAAACTCAGCTACTGCTCAACAACTTCAAAATTTGCTCTTCATGGCTTTTTACAGTATACTCCCTTAGAAGCTCAAAACCACATTTTCTTTCCAAGAAGCTTCATCTACACATTATTATTGATTTTTCTTCTCCTTTGTCTTATGATGACAATCAACAAGACTTTGTTTCATTAGATTCTTATTACCACTTCAAAATAATTTGCCTTCAGTTTTGCTTTATTTTGTTCTCAATTTATTTGTTATACTCACAGATCAAAACTATCTTGTGGTCTTTAAATACTGCCTTCTTTATTTTTATGCAAAGAAGATACATAGATGCAGATAGACATATAAATAAATACTACACATTTATGTGTAATAAGATATATTAAAGAGAAAAAAAAATTAGCCATAGAAAGAAACAGGCAACTTAATGACACAACTTATGATGAATTTGTTCTTTAACTACTTTTTCAATTCCAGTATAAACATGTTTTAAAACATGTTTAAAATGTTTAAAACTAAATCTAACAGAGTAGAAAAATAATATCTTATATTCAGAATATTTTTCAGCTTCATTGGCATTTTTTTATTTCTTAAAAGCACTATGCAATATGAAATGTGCTGCTTAGCAGAGCCATGAAACGTAGAAGTTAAGGCATCCTGGGATTTATGCTGATGACCTTTAACAGTGAGTTTCACCAAATTATTCTGAATTTAGTCAAGAATCCTGCTAATGATCCATCCTACTTTTCTGAAGTTGTGTGTTGATACTTCAGCACTAAGAGACAAGCCACAAAAATTACTGGATGTTCAGTCAGCAAAATAATCAAACTGGTTCTCCATTTACATAAATCTATTGAGTAAGACAAAGCCATTTTATATTGGTGCTTTTCAGGATACCATTGCACAACATACACAGCCTCCAGGGAGCTGCTTCTATTTCAGTGAGCAATTTAATTTTCAGCATAATTTGCCATATAATTGTGTCTTTAAATTTAGTCAATTCATTCAGTTGTTCATGTAATTAATTCTGATTTATTCTCAAGCTCTCATCCTGCGATTCTTTAAATTTTTTATTCTTTGCTTATAATTTTCTGAAGATTACATTGGATTCTCAGATCCTCTGGAAGTTTTCTAAATCCTACACACTGAATATTAGAAGTGAAAATACTTTTTGGTCTTATTTTTTCTTCAATGAAGCTTCAAGTTAAAATTGTCATTGAAGGCTGTGGCGAGAGCAATGTTGTAAAGGAATTCTGGATTGTTATCTGCTATAAAAAAGAGTCTAATCTCTTTCATGACTATGGCCTCTATGCATACTCTATGAAAAAAGTCAAGGAAAAATATATATCCCATATGATGTAACCACCACTGAGGTTTTTAGATTTGTGTGTAGTAAAGATGAACAAGGCAGAACAGCCTTACAACTAATTTAATGATATCCATGTGCTACACCAACATGCTACCTATCATTCAGCTTGATGCACACAAGCTACCCTTGCTATCTGTCATTTTAGACTGCTCCTGAGAACACGATCTCTACCCTAACAAGGCTAGAGAGTGATAAACCTTTGGTTGATTTGCTAGGTACAGGACTGACTGAAACATTGAAACATCCACTGAAACATCCAGGTTTCTGTGGCAAGAAAACTATGAAGCATAAACAGGGTTATTCGTAATTCAGCTTTTCCTCTTGTCTATGTGTAGATGGAGCAATGGCTCCACCTTTTATTGTTGTCATAAACCATCCATTTATTACAATAATGAATGATGAAACAGAGATTGTGGTTCTTCATGTCAATAACTTTTAGTCTTACACTGTGTCAGAGCTCAGCGAGTTCCCATTCACTGTGAATAGAGGACTGCTGTTTTGGATTAAATTAAAGCACTAATTGTATGATGAAGCACCTACAAAGGAAGGATTTTCTATTCCTTTCCTTGGTCTGTTTGGCAGTTTTTACAGAATCATGGAATTTGTGTTCAAATGTGTTTTCATATTTTTAAATTTACATCCGTTGCTCCTTGCCCTGTCACTGGGTACCACTGACATGAGCTCTCCTTCACTCCTGCTCTATCAGGTACTTTTCCAAATTGATAAGATCCCCCTGAGCCTTCTTTGCTTCATGCTGAACAGTCCCAGCTCTCTCAGCCTCTCCTTGTATTGCAGATGCTCTTGCTGCTTTTACAACTTTGTGGCCCTTCAATGGACTTATTCTAGAGAAGTCCATATCTTTCTTGGGCTGGGGGAACCAGAACAGAACTCAGCATTCCCAGAGTTGGTCTGATCAGTGCCAAGCAGAAGAAAAAGGACCACCTTCCTTTACCTACTGGCAACATTTTTCTACATACAGCCTGTGAAGCTGTTGGTTACCTTTGCCATACGGGCATGCTGGCTGGCTCGTGGTCTGCTTGATGATCCTCATGATCCCAAGTTTTTTTCTGCAGAGCTGCTTTAAAGCTGGCCAGCCCTAGTTAGTACCAGTGCCTGGTGTTACTCCTCCCCAAATGCACAACTTGGAATTTCCCACTCTTGAATATTATGAGATTCTTCTCTGCCCATCACTGAACCTGGGTAGAACTCGGTGAATCACACCCAACTGATACATCAGCTACTTCTCACAGTTATTGTATTATCTGGAAACTATCTGAGCACACATTGTGCCTAATCATGTAGCTTGTTAATGAAGATGTTAAACAGTATCGGCTCCACCCTTGACCCCTCAGTTACTTCACAAGAACTTGCCTCTAACTGGACATTTTGTCGCTGATCATCATCCTCTAGGACCAGTCACTTAGTCAATTTTCAATCAACTTCACTGTCTAGATATCTAATCCATGTTTAGTTTCATCTGGGGATGTTATGGGAAACGCTGTCAAAGAATTTACTAAAGTCCAGGTAAAAAATATCTATTGCTCTCTCTTTGTCTACAAAGCCAGTCACCTCATTGTAGAAGACTATCAGGGTAGCTAAACATGGTTTTTCATTCATAAGTCAGCACTGACTACTCCTGAGCATCTGCTTCTCATTTACATTTAGAAATGGTTTCCAGGATTAGTTGCTTCATTGGCCTCCTGGGCACTAAGGTGAGAGTGACCAGACTGACCCAGACTTTTATTCTTTGCTTTCTTGAATATGAATGACATTTGTCCTCTTACAGTGTTCAGGGATCTCTCCTGAATGCCATGACCTTTCAAAGATAACCAAGTGGCCGCACAGTGACATCAGCACTTGTGAGGGCCACCTATCAAGCTCCACGGACTTATATATGACTAGTTTCTTAGAGTTCTTGAAGGCTGGTTTACCAACAAAGACTGAGCAGGAATAGGCATTAAGCATCTTTGCCATTAACACATTCTTTGTCAGCAGTTTATCAGATGCATTCAGCAGCAGAACATTTTTGCTGTTCTTAGTTTGGGAGATTTTTTTGTTTAGGTTTTTGGTTTGTAGTACCACCCAAAAAAATTTCTTTATGGAACTGCACCTAATTCTCTTTCCTGTCAATATAAATATTCAATGAAAAGGTGGACAAATACCTCTTCCTTACTGTTCCTTTTGCTGTTTATGTACTTGTAAAATTGGCTATTTCCTCCTACATGCCCTGAAAAACTCAACTCCAGGTGGGCTTTGGTTTTCCCATATTATTAGCTACATATTGCCTCTAGTATAGACACCAGTATGAAATCCAATATGCAATAATTTTGATTCCATGTTGCTGTTTATCAAGATGTTGCAATCAGTGCTCACTTTATGCTTAGTATTTCTTGGATCTAAGGAGATAATAAAAATGCCCTAGGGGAGAAAACCCTGCTTTTTCATTACAGGCCAGTAAGAAGAAGTGCATAGTATGGATGCACCTTTGTGCTGGTTCCCAGACGAGGTTCAGGTGACATTACTTTCCTTCAAAATGTTTTCTCAAAGGATAAACTCAGTTTGAAAGACCTTCTCTGGATGTATCAGAATTCTGCAGTAGGGAATGGAAATTAACTTCCACAATTCAAGTTACTTCAGACTGAAGAACTGCCAGTTTCTAGAAAAGACCTTCAACTGTGTGATAAAACTCTGAACTCTATAAATCCAGCTCTGGTTTATGGCACAAGTTACAAAACTTACATCCTTTTGTATTCCATGTTGATCATTATCAACTTTATTTGTGCATAAGTTTATTTTAGGTATTTAAGAAGAGAATGTGATTTAGAGTGTTTTTTGCCCATTACCCCCAGGCTCTTCAGGAGATTATAGGTTTAAAACTCTCTGTTATAGTACAATGCTCCCTTGAACAAAGCTCAAAGAAATCAATGTTAAATATATTTTGCGTTGTACTATGGAAATTCAAATAAAGTAAGTGTATGAAAAGTCACAAGAAAGAAGAATGCAAGTCTGAATAGATTATTTTGAATATGAAAAATATTTGATTACAGACATCACAATAATAATTTATCTGATAAAGACAGCAAATTGATTTTTCCTGCTATTACAATAGCTTTGAATTCTGCCCTCCTGCTTAGTGTCTGTTCTTATACTAACTCAATGCCCGAGAAATGGAAATTATGCTTTTGCACCAAGGTTGGGTTTTTTTTGTTTGATGTCTTTTGTTTAGGAGTTTTTTAGTTTAGGTGTTTGGTGTGAAGTGCTACCCAAGAAGATTCGTTATGAAACTACACTGAATTCTGTTTCCCATCAAAAGAATATTTAACAACAAGGTGGAAAACACATGATTTCTATGCAATTCTAGAAATAGAGAGCAACAAAAGCATGTACTTATTCATGCTAAAATGCATCCTTTCAAAAACATAAAAAGACCTCTCTTCCTAAAAAATTATTTGGTGATAGATGTAAACCAGAGATAGTAATAATAAAATGAGGAGTAAATTTTTCTAAGAAAAGGAACCCAAGAAATTACTTACCATGACAGAGATAAGGAAACTGTAACATATACTAGAAATACAGTATGACTGCGTGTTTCCACATGGTGAAATTGTTAGAAATATAAGCAAAAAATTGTTTCTTTAATTCTCATTTATGGACCAGAACAAAGTGGAAAAAAATCCTATTCATAGTTTATTCTATAAATCCATTGTACATGTTAATGAATTTTTATTTTAATACATTTGTTTCCTGATCTGATATCTCAAAATAAGTCCTGTGTCTTCACAACTGGTTTTGCAGAAAATCATAATAATGCTATAGGATTTATGTTTTCCATAAGAAGGCAGTAGCTTGGGAAGAAAATAGCTTCAAAATAAGCAGAAAATATCTAAACACATGCATTGAAATTAGCTGCTTTTCAGTGTGTTTTCTCTAATGTTACAATAAAATCTAAAAATGTCAACATCATCATGTAAGGACTAATCAGTTAACTAATCAGTTAATCTACAATTTTAACTCTCACTCTCTAGTCTTCTTGGGAAAACCCAAACAAGCAAACCAAAAAAAATCCCACAAAAACAAACCAACAAAAACCAGGACACAAGACCTCACATACTTTCTACACCAAAAGAGAGCCCTAATGTAGCAAACTTCCAGAAACCTCCTTGCTACCAAAGTCAAATAATGAACACCCACAGAATCAAGGCCATGTTATTCAAACACCTACAAACAAAAGAGAGATGGAGAATGTTTTTTTACTTCATCTGTACTAGTTTGAGGCTTCTACCCAGGATAACAACTTCATGATATCAATTCATAGGAAAAAAAAAAATTCTTAGCTAATAATTAGGAGTCCCTCTTTGGGTCACATATTGCAACAAGGCAATTATTATACCCATTTACAGCATTTATTAAGGTGTGATTTCATGCTGGAGGTTATTTGAGTAGAACGTTTCCGAACGTAAAAGTCAAAATGCCTTGGCAAGCGTTGGGTGTGTCTTTCTTTCTCTGAACTCTCCTTGTGCGTGTGTGTGTCTCAAATAAATCTAATGCTTTCACTGCTTATTCCATCTTTTTCTTCAGTTCCCATTTTGCTCCTGAAGCTCCCTTACTTCTGTTGTCCTTTGCTTTCTTTCCTTCTTGATCTAATACATCTTATGTGTACTTCTTCCTTTGAGGCAATAACAAAAACCAGGTACAATAGACAAAACAAAAAGGTGTCATGCAAATATACATATCCCTATAGCAAGATAGAAAGTGAGCTTCAAGAGCAGCTTAAAATTATGTTTGACTGAGTATAGTGTAGTAGCCAACAAATAAGCAACTGAGAATCATTGCAGTAAGCCAAATGATCTTTGAATTGATTAGAAAAAAAAGTAAAATACAGGATGTGTCAGTGCAGATGCTAAACTAAACCCCATGTGAAGTGACTGACAAAGTAAATAAAGGTGCTTTTGACAGCCACATATGAAAGTTTTGATTTCCCTTTAAAAACATCAATACAATGCATAGGCACATTGCAGCAATGTGAATAATGTTACCATCTCCCTTTTGGAAGCACAGAACTAGCACAAAGTTGAAAAAAAAAAGTTAAGAAACAAAAACAGCATTTGGAAAGAGCTGTCAAGTTAAGCAGTCTCACCCTCAAATTCAAGCATAAGCCCATAAATAGAAAGTATGTTTCCTGAGTGCCTCTGTGCTCATGTGGAATAGCCTCAAATTCTCTGCACGACTTAGTGTCAGTCTTCACCTGAATTCTCCTTAAGACACTGAATTGTACTCACATTTAGAGAATGGAGTCCACACAAGTATAGCAATGATACCAACTTTCATTTGGACTCGCAAAAAAGAACAATAATGCTGTCCCCTCTGCATATAACGTTAATGATAAAGAGTTTGGAAAAAAAACAAAAAAAGAAAAAAAAAAAGTGAAAGATGGATTTAACTTTTTTTTTGGTCTGGGCATTTTCAGCCCATCAGAATGCCTTCTACCCAGGCTATAGAATATACTATAAGAGCAGCTTCTAAATGTTGTTGAATTTTCTATTCTACAAAATAAAATAATTTTCTTTAAACATGTAGAGGTTTAGGAATGGTAGTCCTCAATTTAATGCCTCATCCCACTGAGACTCCAAAACCACATGCTGCTCACACTCTTCCCCTCTCCTGCCCTCTTTCTCCATGGGTGGAGAGAGGAGAGTTGAAGGCACAATAGGTAAAGATCGTGGGTTGAGATAAGAAAAGTTCACTGGAAAGAGCAATGAGATAAGAAAATAAACAGAAACAGCATCAACATTCATAACAAAATTGTACAAAAAGGGGAGTGCAGAAGCTTGATCTGGCCACAGCCATTCCACCCAAGATGCTCTCTCTGGTCAGGACCAGAATTACCCCACTGCTGCAGCAGTCACACTTGTTCCACTGGGAATGCATCACCCTCTTTCCTGGAAGCTGCTCCCCGTCCCGACAATGACATAAAGGTATGGAATAACACAATGTCTTGGCTGTGCCCTCTTCTGCTGATCTGAGCTGGAACCAAGACAAGCCATTAACAGAGCAATGTAGAAATACCTAGCAAAGCCCTTGCAGCCATGGAGATCTGTCTTCTAAACCCTAGTCTAAGATTTATGTGGTAAGCAATATAAAATGTTTGATAAGTGAACTTGAATATGGAGTGTAATTTACACCTACCCAGTATTTTTTAGAGATTTCACAAGAACTATCAAAATAACTCAGAAAGTAAAAAAAAACTTCAGTTTGTCTGTGTAACTGTAGATAACAAGTAGTTCTAGTTTCCCACTTTTAAAATATCTTTTCTGAAAATACTTACACACAAAAACGTAACCAAATTAGAATTCAATTACCATTCTGTTATTATCATTAGCAGTTATTTGCATATAATTTTACTTCTAGAGTTTCACAACTCTGTGAAGTCTCTTTATGCCTAGGCTGGATCTGTGAGCTGCAGAAGTATTTTCTTTGACCACCAAAGATCTTTTATCCTAAAAGGTATCAATAAACACACAGTCCTCCGCATTTTAACAGCCACTCCACATCTTCCACATTTTGCTAAATGTCACTAAGATCTCATCAATTTATAATTATTATTGTGCAATACAGTATACAGATTTCAGAAGAAGAGACAAACTTTTATACTTTCGCTTTTATTCCCCTAGCTTTTCTCCTCCCCAGCATATGTTCACTTATAATTTGATGTCTTTAATCATTTAATGGTTAATCATTTAAGTGAGACTTCTTTCATCTCAATCCAGAGCACATAACCAGGTCATGATCCATATGGAACTTCAGAATAAAATTAAATGACAGTGAAAAACATTTCTTCCAGTATCAACATAGAGGATGGAGCTTACATAGTCTCCTTCCTTCTCCAAAACCTCTCTCTGCACTCCCCCACTTTATGACCAAATTAAAATGAATTCCCTTCTCTCTAAAATGTTTTCACTGCATTGATTTCTGAATGAACTGACTGTCAAATAATGTCTTGAGAATTACAGTTCTTCCATTTATTTCCCTCTTCCTTCTGATTATACAATACAGCTCCACACAGTGCTGTGGGGAGGATCCCAAAACTCTTTAAGAAAGTCTCATATTTTATCACATAAATACAGAAAAAAAGTAAATTACTACTCAACAATATAATTGCTATTTAAACTTTTATTTGGTGTAGAATATCTGAACAAATGTAGACATTAAAAAAAAAAGACACACATAAAACAACACAGCCAAACTGATTAATCCAAGCGTCTACTACAATAAACACTACATATGAAATTATATTAAAAACTTTATCCTTCCTGTACACCCTGGATGTCTGTAAGTGTAATCCATACATACACAGTGTCATTAGACAGATCATCCATACATACACAGTGTCATGTGCAGATCATGGCTTTGAAACATACACCAACTTGGTTCCTTTTGGTAGAGTCTAGGAGTTCATGCATGGAAGTATTACCAGACCATTCTTGAAATTTTCATTCAGGCTCAGTGAGCACTATATAAAGCAGGGTTTTACCTCTTACTTTTCCTGTGCTGTGCTGTTTGGTGTATTTTAACTGAGGGAATTGTAGAAGGTATTTTCAGTGTCATGCAATGGAAGAGAAAAAAAAAGGAAAGTTTTCCTTTTAAATTTATTATAGGATGAAATTTCTAGAGACAAAAAGACATCCAGAAAATTAAAGGGACGTCTCATTTGAATAAAACAGTACATTGTACTTGTAATCTAAAAAATGTGGTCAGAACAGGAAAAATAAAACCAAAACACTAGAAATCACTGAGAGAAGTAATTTTTACCATGTAAAACAAAAGTAATTTTTTTTATCTGTAAAATAAAACAACATGATACCACATTTATTTACATACTTCAGTCCTTAGTAGGATACAAAGGTAATCGTGACTTCCAAGATTCCTTATAGGAAATCTAATCTAAACCTGCTCTTTTTCAGTAAGAGCATTTTCTATACTCAGACTTATGGTGTTTAAATCTACTTATGAGTCAATGACTTTACAGTATAACTTTAGCAGGTGCTGGATATTGACTTCATATTCTGAACCTACTGTCATCTTATACTGAGAAAAATTTTGATGATCATGACCTAGGAATTAGTTATGCAATTTCTGTACGTTAGCTTCCCTCCTTATATAGGTCAGAAAAATAACTATGATGGTCAAAAATCCATTGAAAAGAAAAAACAATTCTACACTTTATAGGTTGACTAGAGATTATTTTACATTATTTAGCAGTAATTGCAACAAAGCTTATCATACTTAGTGTAGTAGTGGCTTTTCAACTCATCATGGACAAGTATAAAGTCATGTAAATGTAACAGATCATGCAAAAACTTCTACTACACCTGTAAGAAACACTTTAAGACTCTTATTAATAAAATCTGCTACTATAATAAACTGGCTTGCTGCTAACAAAAAAATCTGCGAAGTGCAACATAAAAATATAATAATATCTACGATAATGATTTAACTTTCTGTCACCAAATAACACTTCAAAGATAACAAAAAATTCCCATGCATGGCCCATATATGAGATCTTGAAACTTATGAAAGATGACTTGTCAACTTTTTTTATAACCAACTACTAAAAGATATTTCCGAATTAGAGGAAATATTTCAAATTTTCAGTTTTGAATAGAGATTTATATATATTAAAATATTGGCCCTACCCTGACACCCAGACATCCACTTGTCAAAAATACATTATAGCAAAAAATGATGAGCTGGGAAAGAGATTTCACACAGTAGTCCTATTAGCTTTCGTTCAAGGAACAAAATTATCCTAATTTCATTATTAATTTCCTTAAAATAAATGTTCAAAAACCAGAGACTGTCTTTAAAAGCTGGAAAATTCAGAAGCAAGTTTTATGTAGATCATTTGTTAAGGAATTGTGAGAGATTCAGAGAAATGCTTCAGATGTCTAGTATTATGAAAGAATGTGAACTTATCCTCAAATCTTAGACATCTCAATTTCTTAAAACCTGTGCATATTTATTATTTCCATTGCCACCATGGTGACAAAAATACTTTCTTTCCATAATCAGAATTGATTGTTGCACAAAAATTTTATAAAGTGTAATGAATTTATGGAAAAGTGCACTGAAATTCATCAACATTTATCAAAAACACAGCTGTAAGTGATACACTGAAGCACATTATAGCTGGCCTGTACATGGGGGGGTATGGGAGGGTCATGACAACAGAAATACACATTAGTGAGAAAAACAGATAATACTGTAAAAGGAGTCCTCCCTTGCTAAAGTTTACAATAAAGCATTCCTTTTGCAGGCTATCTTCTTGCCACACTTTCATGTCTATAATATTCCTTTTTCATCCACGGAGGTCTGCTACATTTATTCACACCAACAGCTGATCATGTAAGTATGCACAACTTTTTCTCAAGTTTCCAGGTTTATTCACAAAAAAAAATGTAATGTTCTTACCAATCCAGCTGGTGGGATCCAGAAGGAAACAAAGCTGGCATTTACTCTATATTTGCATAGAACTGCCTCAGAGTATTAGCACTTTTGGATAGTTAAATATTTACCTTTTCTAGCCCAATTATTTCTTCAGTCACAGAACACATCTTTTGTTCTTAATAGAAAATGACTGGGGTGAAAAGGTACTTTATATCTTGTTACTCGTTCTGTATGCCTCCCTAATCCATTCCTTGTTTCTGAGGGAATAATTAAACATCAATAAATGGTCTCTATATTCTACTTTTTGATTTCATCATCTTTCCTTTATTTCATAATCAGTCATTACATTACTTGGTAAGTGCCCCTGACTCCAGCAGGATGAGTCTTCTACTGTAACAATTTTTATCCACTCAAGATTTCCCAGTCTGATCTGTTACTCTGAAATTTTATATAACTTCTGAATTTTAACATTTCACTCTTCTCTCAAATTCAAGACATGAACTCTAACTTGACATTTTGTACAAGGTATTTCTACCAAGGTATTACACAGTTCTACTGCTTCTTTTCGTCCTTTTAATTTTATGAAGTAACCAAAAAACCCTTTTCTATACACATCTTTGAGCCTTCCATTTGAAATGAGAGGTAGAGACAAGGAGAAGTATCTGAGAATACTTCTCATTAGCAACACCCCAAAACCACACTGGGGATTATTCTCCACTTTTCTCAAGTATCTGTAGCAACGGTGAGGACACACTTTGCTCAGCATGAGGCAGGTATGCCAACTTTCAGGAGAAACCAAACACCCACACTACTGGAAAAAATGCAAGCAATATGAGGAAACCTTTACTACAAAATTAAGTGCCTATAGGTTCAGCATAGAAGACCTTCTACAAATCACCATATGTCAGGTGATGCTAAGTGAGCTTCAGATAATAATATTTCATTGTACTCCACCTCTCTAGCTCATAAAGTCAACACACCCATCTGATCTTGATATCATATGTTAGAGGACACAAAATGAACTGCAGATGTCAAAGGTCTTGGTAGGTGAGAGAACAACCAGAGTCAATCCAAACTAACATTCTTAGTGGCCCATCAATCTTTTCAGTTTTCTGTAACATACTTGCTACCACAGCAGTTTTAGTTGCAAAGTTCATAAATTGTATCCTATCTTATTACAGTATTTCATATAATAATATATAATGCAGTAAATTTTCAGGAGGCACTATCATCTTTATCAATATAAATAAATCAATGTAAAATGCAACTTAAGTGAGCAATAAAAACACACAAACTGTGATTTGCAGCACAAACTCAACATCCAACATGTCAGATGTGAATACCACGACTTCAGTAAAAAAATGGTTTGGTCTAATAAGGATGTCCTTCATGGCAATTAGATCAAGAAATTAGAATAGAAAGTGGGCTCTCCCCATTGATTATATTCATGTAATACTCTCAATGGTGAGGGCAAAACCTCAGACTCATGAGAGCTCATGAGAGTCACTGCTTTAAACACAACTGTTGAGACTCTGAAGAACAACCAAGTCAATCAGAACACATTTGTCTTCTACCCTCATAAGACACTAAGTGCATGGAGTCACCCCACAGGCATTATCACGATTTAGGAAGGGAAGAAACAGGAGCTGTCCATTAACATGGAAATATTTACTTGTTTACTTAGTACAAACCTGCATTTTCACAGAGAAACCATCTGAGATATCTCAGATGTGTTTCAAGCTAGCATCCATTATACTCCTCAAAGTCATCCAAAGGTATATTAAAATAAACTAAACTAAAACTGTATTTTACCTTTTTTTTCCTGTTGTCCCTCTATCATCTGATCAGTTGAGTGAAATACCACTAACTCACATAGTCTACAACTAAAGAGAGGGGCTTTTTTGCTTCTAATCAGTTCCTAATGGGGTCTGTGAGGTATGACTCAAAGCAAAAAAATGCAACAGGAGTGTGGAGCAAAATAGCACTTTAAAAAACACAGTGTAGAGGGCATATTGTAATAAAATTTCATTTATTTCCTTTTTTTATCCAGCTCTAAAATTACTTGGTCCATGAGTCAGTCCTTGCATAAGATGTCTGCTTCAGAGACCACTCAGAATAAAACTGAGGTTTGACCTTTAGAGTAGTTATCAACCTTGACAATATAGGAAAGAGACTATTCCCTTTATAATTCATCTCACTTAAGCATTTTAATCTTCCAAGAATTAGAGCCTTCAGCCTCATCTCCATATAGGCAGACTAGCAGCCGACCCAAATGCTCATCTCTAGCTTGACTGCATTCCAGCAAAAAACAGACTTAAACGAACCTGAAAAAGAAGCATCAGAAACCCATAGTTCAGACAAGGCTATCTTACCCTGCCTGCATGGTGGAAAATCTACAGTTGTGATTCCAAAACATCTGAAATAAACAGGATCACTTATTCCTGGGTCAGCTGTTATTTCTATTTCAGATAACTAAACTTTTTAAGATGATAACAGCTTAATGGCTTGCATTTCACTCTTTTAATGAGCTGCAGAAAAATAAATTAAAAAGGCATCATATAAGTATTTTATTAGAAGCATTTGATGATACATGCTGTGAATGCTTGAATTTCAGCAGTCCAAATTCTAAGAAGATTGCGTGTTTTTTACTTAGATGTGTGTAAAAACATACTGTTATATTTTAACATGATTTGACATAAATCTTACAGAGAAAAATAATGAAACCGACAGCTAAGTCAGTCTTTGAAGAAATCCTGACACACTCAGTGTCTGAAGTTTTTTTTTTTTTAAATTACCTCCCATTTATACTGCAAACAATAGAGGCTTGAGGTCAGGAAAGCTCAAAATCATTTTCGCATAGTCTTTCAAAGCACAATACAAAATATATTCAACTATTCAATTTTCTACTGTTGAAATCACTGTGTTTCTGACAGTTGCTTATGTTCCTAAATATCTTTAATAATGAAGAATTCATGACTCTCCTACACAGTCTATTTCAGTGATATTTTCCCTAATAAGATTTTTAATTCTATGTAATCCAAGTGTCTCTTGCTATAAAGTTAAAAAGCACTTAATTATTGGCCTACTTGTCCTGGGAAAAACCAAGTTATTCTCCCCTCTTTCAGGAACTTATAATGGCAGATTAAGATATCTAATTTTTTCCATCTTCTCTTTACTTTGAAGATATACTTGTTCAAAGGTTGTCTCATGCAATGAGTGAGGTTTTTTAACCAATCAGATATCTCAAAGTATAATGTCAAAAACACTACAATAGCATTACTGGAGCTGAATAGAGATGAAAGCTCGTCTCCTAAACTATATATGGAATCACAGGATTATTCAAGCTGAAGAGACATCAGGACATCTTTTGTCCAGTTTTCAACTCAGAGCAGGAATAAGCTGTGAGGTCAGACTACTATGCTCAGGGCTTTATTCAGTCTGGTCTTGAATATATCCAAGAACAGAGGGACTAAACAGTCTCTCTGAAAAACCTGTTCCACACTTTGACTGTCCTAAGACTTATAAGGTCTTTCCATATATCCAGTCTGAACCCTACTTGTTTCAGTTTATACCTGTAGCCTTTCATTCTCTCTGATGCATGCCGACGAAGAGCCCGCTCCATCTTTTTTGCTAACCCCCTTGGTGGCACGGACAAGCTGCTGACACGTTCTCCCAAAGCAGTCTCTTCTTCAGGCTGAACAAGCCCTGATCCTCCATTCTCTCCTCAAAGGAAAAATGCTCCAGCTCCTGACTAGCTTGGGGATTGTCTGCAAATCCCAGTTCAGCTAGTGGATGTCTTCTTGTACTGAGGAGCCCAAAACTGCAAGCAGTAGCTACATGAGGTCTCACAAGCTCTGAACAGCAGCAGGATAATCCTAATCCCTCTATCTCCTTTCTGTTTCCCAATGAATACAGGCTAGATGTCACCTCTGCTAGCCCAGGTTAGACCCCTCACATATTTAATTTATCACAGGCCTTCAAGCAGCACATGATATACGCTTTTGCCTCAGCCATNCCATTCTCTCCTCAAAGGAAAAATGCTCCAGCTCCTGACTAGCTTGGGGATCGTCTGCAAATCCCAATTCAGCTAGTGGATGTCTTTCTTGTACTGAGGAGCCCAAAACTGTAAGCAGTAGCTACATGAGGTCTCACAAGCTCTGAACAGCAGCAGGATAATCCTACTCCCTCTATCTCCTTTCTGTTTCCCAATGAATACAGGCTAGATGTCACCTCTGCTGGCCCCTCACAGATTTAATATAAGACAGGCCTTCAAGCAGCACATGATATACACTTTTGCCTCAGCAATCCAACCAGCTTTTTATCCATCTAGTTTTCTACAATCCAGAGTGCAATGTTCAACATTAACAATGTAAGACTTATTAAAGTCAAGGCAAATATTACTCATTCCTTTCTCCATGCTCACAGAGCAGCAAGCCATCAGGTTGGCCAGGCATGAATGGCAGCCTGACTGTTCCTAATCCCTGCCTTCTCCTTCAGGGGCCCACATGTGAGCTTTAGGAGAACTCCATGATTCCATCAGAAACTAACATGAGATATACAGTATCATGTATACAGTATACATGAGATATACTGTATAGTAACTACTATACAGTAGTTTCTTGTACTGACTTTTGGGCCTTGTTTGGAAGATGTATGCAAAATTTGCTTTTCTCCAGTCACCAGATCATGTCCAAAATTCTTCCTTCCTTCCTTCCTTCCTTCCTTCCTTCCTTCCTTCCTTCCTTCACCTAATCAACTGTTCCTCAATCTGTATTTTGTCTCTGGTGATTTTTATGCAAGGATATTCCATTTGTCTAAGTTTCACCACACCTTTTATTGGTTACTTCTCCATTTCTCAGGGTTATTTTGAACGCCTCTATACATTCTTGATTCTTATCAGCTTTGTAGATGGAAAATTTATCTACAAAACTGATAAGAAATACAGATTTCTTTTTCATCATCCATCCGGTTAATGATAATATTGAAGAAAGACAGGTCTAAGCCCATAACAAAATCCTGATGACAACACATTTTCACTCTGAACATAAGATACCTTTTCATTATAAAGAAAGCTCTGCAACGAACTTTGTGCTTTCTCTTTATTTATACATTTAGACCAAACACAGATTAAAACACTTAGTGAAATGGTACAAAAATTCTTAGTCAGGATTTAAGGCACCTGTTTTCTCCTCTCTCCATAAGGCTACAAGATTAGAGAGCTTTGACATATTTTTATTCAAAATATGTGAATTTCTACCATTCAGTTTATTTTTTAGCTCTCATTTCTGAAGTCAAAATGTTATAAATGAGGTCACTTACCAGCAAACTAGAAGCATTATATCTTAAGATTAGAACTGCGTAACAGTGACATTGAATCCATCTATAACTCTTACAGAAGAGGTCTTAACAAATAAAGATTTTTAGCTTGGTCAGGTGAATGGTCGATATAAGAGAGGAACTAAGGATTTGTTTGGTTATTTGTTTTGTTTTACATCACCAGGGAATATAGATTTCCTATGTTTTGACCTGGTCACTGTCAAAAAAATTCAACAGGCTTATGTTGCAACAGCAGCTACCCAAACAATCCTTTTGAGATATGGGTGGCAGCATGATGTCACAAGATGTATAGGCAAAAATAGAGACACAATAATTACTTACAAGAAATTTGTCAATGACACTTCAGTTATGCAATTTTTTTTAAATATCTATGGAAACTTATCATCCCCAAAACCTTCCATCTTCCTTGTAAAATTTTATAAGCAATTTCTTTAGCAGTTATTTTTGTGACATTGCAACAACAACTTGCCATTTTTAATTATTTGTTTCAGGTGAATAAGAGTATTGCAGATTTCCAGCTTAATTTAGCTCTTTACTTTCAACCATGAGAAACAAATTCATAATTTTCTAAAGAACTTGATTATCTTGGATTAGATGTAGACTTCGTTTCTTGAATTCACAATGTCATCAGGTATATTCTTTGAAAACTGTTTTCAATCAGCTTGTTTCTGACACATGCTCAGAAAATTAAAGATAATTTCAATCAGCTTGTTTCTGACACATGCTCAGAAAATTAAAGGGTTTTTTTTTTTAATTATCTCAAGNGCTTGTTTCTGACACATGCTCAGATAATTTTTAATTATCTCAAATTGGCACTAAAATCTAAAGAATTCCAAATTAATAAGTGGTATTGAAAGGTGAATGTGTTTGAACATGAGATTATAAATACGTGTCTCAGCTATGCATTTGTAACCTGATCATCCTGCTTTCTCAAAACAGCATGTTCTATGTCTGTCATGCGTACTACAAATCTAACATGGCTTTATTAAAAAGAATACAAAGACATTTACATTAGGCCAAATTAAACTTCCTAAACAAAGAGCAGTTTCTGCCAATTCACTAAATAGACAGCTGTTTCCTTCATGGTTTTACTTTAATGATTCTCATGAATCATGGACTCTTAATCTGTGATCCATTCCAGGATTCATGAGTGCAGAATGATGTGTGGTATGAGGATAAGAAATTGTGCATGTAGCACATATTTATAGTATGAAAAGGAAGTTTGATCATAAAGAACTCATTTGCAAGTTTACATGAAATCAGAGAAAGAAAACAGTATATCTACAAATAGTGTTCAAGGCCACTGTTTAGTTTCATAGCAACAGCATCATTCCTGACTAGCAT
This sequence comes from Promerops cafer, assembly GCA_013398275.1. Lineage (NCBI taxonomy): Eukaryota > Metazoa > Chordata > Aves > Passeriformes > Nectariniidae > Promerops > Promerops cafer. The sequence goes on along the minus strand of VZSE01000987.1, from coordinate 1,719,018 downwards.
GGTAGATGTATAAGCAAACTCTCTCTTCCTGCATCATCTGTTTTATTGGCTAGATTTCTAGAGTAATCAAGCATCCCAATGGAATACTAGAAACCAAATGATCTATCACATCATCAAAGTAGGAAAAAAGCAAAGAAAGTAAAATAGTTGAATTAGAAGAAAAATCACCACAGAAAATCTGCGCAGGAAGACATTACCAGTATAATCTTTATGATCTAATCAGAGGAAACAGCTATAGTGAAGATATGAAAAAAGTCTTGCTGGGGGCCTGTAAAACTTTACAGCATTGTTTAAGCAACTATCAAATGGTCTGGCCTGAAGAAGTTGACAAACCAATATTCACCTGATTGTGATCTTCTGACAGTGCTAAGGAAGTGCTCTCTAGAAAACACTCTCTGTACATAATGACTGAATATAAACATCCTAATGCCATGTTTGCCTGTCTGTTGACAATCCAAAGGTTTGAATTATCAAGAAGACTCAAACTACACACACATATCTTACTTTATTTTTTTTAAATTTTCAGGACATAACATTGTGGTCCAACTCTTTCTTTCACCTTTAGATTACAGAATCATAGAATGGCCTGGGTTGGAAGGGACTTTAAAGACCATCTCTTTCCAATCACCCTGCCATGAGTATGGACACATTTCACTAGACCAGGTTGCTCAGGGCCCCATCTAATCTTTACAGTAAAGATATTTTTTTCCTAATTTTCAGTTTGATGCCATTCTCTCTTGTCCTGTCAGTATGTGTCTGTGTAAAAGGACTCCCTCCACCTTTCTTGGTTTCTCGATTTATTGTGCTAATTATGAAATGGATTAGAGCTCTAGAAGTTTTAAACTTTTGTTTTCTTCATAATACACGTTGAAAGCTGATCACCAACTTTGTCACTCATGCAGTACAAGACTCTGCTGAACAAAAAAACAAACCAAAACCCAAAAGATCTGGCTTCCTTGATTTTCTTGGTTTGCAGGGCTATGAAAGGGGCCTTATGACACCACATACATTCATTTCTCTTGCAAATGTTTTCAGTCCTTCTGCACTGGCATTCTGAATATGGAAGGAAAATATTTTCAATACATTGGTGGATAAAACTTATTTCCAGGTATACTGGCAACATTTACAAACCAAACAGATAAATTCAGGCTCCATGATGCTTATTTAGCAGACTGCACACATGCTGTATTTTTTCATTGCAAGGTTGCTCTTCAGTCACCATCAGTATTTGAGTTGAATATTTACACTTGAAAAAGTAGCTGAATTCAAGCAAAGGCAAAAGGCAATTCAATTCAAAGGCAAAGGGTTGTTCAGGAGTCCACCAATTTAAAATGGGAAACGTAAGTATTATTTGTGTCTTGTGCCTAAACAAGGCACAAGGTTTTCAAACATATTTATAAATTTTAACTTTTAAAAACAGATCAGGGCTTAGAAACAATGGGTTCACCAAGAATCAATATTTTTTTTCCCTTCTTTTGTGGGAAATGTTAAGTATTCCTTTAATAGCAGAAATTTTTTTTAAGATCTGTTTTACAACATTGTTTTTTCCATTTCAAAAGGTAGGTGTTACTGTTAATTGAGTGAATTATTTTAAAAATTTGACATGCTCTATCCCCGAACAAAGATTACATGCACAATGAGTTATAATCCTTGGCTTTGCAATACCGCTTTATGAGGTTAAGAAGATGAATGTTCATTGCTTTTAATCCTTACCATGATTTACGAGGCTCTGGGTATCCTTTCCCCAGAGCATCTACAACTGTGCGGTTGTTCTGCCTGCTGCTAAATTACAGAGACATCTGCAAAGTAAATTATGGATTGTTGTCCCACAGTCAAGCTGCCCCTGATCTCTCCTGTAGTATTTCTTTGACAACAGCAAAAGGCTTTCTTTCCCCTTGTTTATCACTCTTGTTTTTCCTGACTGGGGGATATTATGATGACCTTGATTACTGCCTGCTCTGCTCACTTTCAACCAACATGTTCCACTGTAAAAACCCACAGTAAAAAGAAGGGGAGGGAATGAGCTGAGAGGGACAGAGCAGACAACTACATAAAGTTTGTTTCATCCATTAAGTTTTTCAAAGTTCACAATTCACAAATCTGAAGAGTATTTTCCTCCTCCAGAAATACAGGTAGCTAAACCTAACGCTTGAGCACTTAGAACCATTCTGAATGAGGTGAATACATAGCTTTTGTTATTCTAATACCTCTCTATTACATATTCATTAATATGCTGATTTCCACATCTCTACTTATATGCATGTATCAATATAAACTTATCAAACACTTAGAGGGTTATCTAAGCCATATGAAAAGCTGAACCAGATTTTAAATTATGTGCCTAATTTTATAAGCAAGCAGTTTAAAATTTTATTTCATAATAAATGTAGTGAGAATATAAACTCATTATCAACAACAAATCATATACTCAGCATGCCAAGGTTCGTCTTTGTCCACATACATGCATACTTAGAAGATAGTCTACTCAGTGCTGATGTCATTAAATTTCAAATAAAATTTAAAAAAATAATTCCACATCACTTGCTCTCCATTATCCTTCTCATTACATTCCCATGCTGTCTACCTGACTGTCCTGAAATAAAAGGCAATTTAAATTACAATCCCGGTGTCAAAAAAATAATGTTTCAAAGGCAAAGTGCATGGAAATATATCATCCAAACCATTTTACTAAGAAGAAATGATAGTCACATCCCAAGCTCTTCTGGTATGATTCCAGCAAGCCTAGTCAAGATAGTAAGTGCTGATCGCATTGACATCAGAGGAATTATACTCATTTATTTGTCAGAGTCACTGAGATATAATATCAATTTCCTAATTTCTTTTGACTGGTCAGAAACCCAGAGTTTCGTAAGAGAAGATGCATAACTGAAAATTGCCTTGTGCTCTTTGTCCCAAAGACAACAAAGGCTTGAGCAAAAAAACTAGGATCCAGACACTTTTAATTATGCTTCATAGACCAAATTACTAAAAATAAAATGTAACCCCAAAAAATTCTCCAACTTTTGCCATCTTTTGGAGACTGTGCTTTAAACTCATTTAGGCTTTTACCTCAAAATACATTATAACTAAAGTTAGAAAATTCATACCTTCATATTGAATTGATTTTTTTTGGTCATTCCCAGCATTAAATTGTTGTCCAGAATATAGTAAAACCAGTTTACAGTACACTCCATATGCAACAACTGAAGGAAACAATAGTGTATAAATAAACATGAGGAAGCCTGTGACACTGTTTTTTACCTGCGTGAAAGGGATTCTGTCAAGGTATGCCTTTGAAAGCAGACAAATACCATTTGACAAAAATAATAACATGCAAATACAAAAAAAATCATAATAAAAATAAAGCTCAGAGAGAAAAATAGTTTCTGTCCTTTAAGAGCTACAGAATAAACTGTAAAAGTAGTTTTATTTTCTCCAATCTACATCTAAATTGAAATAGTCTGAAGAATGTAACATACATACAGCTCTCTCTAAATAGTGAATTGGTTGTAGCAGTGAAATATCTCTAGATTGCATCAAGTATTTTTGTTGAGATATGCAGCAAGGATAATTAGAGTTCTTGAGCTCAGTTAAGTGGGCCAAAAGCTAAATTCTGTTTAATATATAAATAACAGCAAACAAACAAATAAAAAAAAATCCACCACTTAAAAAGTGAGAACTGAATCCACCAGGTTTAACACAGTAAGTTCATCACAATTATTACAGATTTGAGATGACAGAGACATCTTTTTAAAAGTCTACCTGTGAATATGATGCCACATCTTCCAAGACCTTTTACAAATGAAGTTCAGCCCTTAGCTGGCCTTATTCACCACAATTCTCAACTGATTGGGTCACTATAGTCTGTAACAAACATACAAAAGTTAAATTGTCATTGTCAACAAATGTTTCTCATGAAAATGGGAAGAATAACAGCCAAAGCACAATGATGTGTTATTAAAAAAATCAATCTAGCATAAAAAAAAATATTATCAGATCACCACACAGCACTTTTTCTGTGCTTCTTGACTGAATATGGCAAGGTGAGGAGCAGAACACAGACACCCCTTGAAGCTGATGGACCCCACTGAGCAAACATTCAGAATTAAACTGCTCACATTCCTTATAGCAGTCTAAAACTTGGGGGATTTTACTGCCAGTAGGCACTATTGCAGAACATCATATTACAGCTCTGATTTGTATGCATTGCCTTGGCTGGGTTTCCTTTGTGTCAGCTATCATTCATCACAGCATGAAAATAAACATACAAAGAATTTATTGAAAAGGATGGAGTAGCGATAATACGAGCTAGAGACACCTCATATAATGATTTGTTCTTTTCACAATGGTTTTACAGCCAATTTTGTCACTACTATAATGGTATAAATCAGTATCATATATGACGGGATTGTAATTTTTCTCTTAAATGCAATTCTGGAACTCACAGAAGCAGCTTCTATAACTAGCCCATCCTGATCTGCTTCCTATTACAGCTCTGAGACACATTGTTATTTGAACCTCAGTCTGATGTTTAGATGATGGGTGTGGGGGGAAGCAAACAAAAAGTACTGGAAAATCTTTTCCATTACTTCAGTAGAATAAAAAGTTGGAAGGTTCTTTGCTACTTTTATTTATTGTCTCATTGTTTGCATAATGGAATTTTTTAATGCAGATGGACAGAAAGCTAAATTAATAGGGGAGGAGAGAAAAAAATAAATTCAGATATATAGGATTCCAAACCTAAGTCTGGAGGGATATTAAGAGAGAGATGGCATTCAGATACAAAACTATAAAACAAGAGAAAACTTAAGGGAGGCCAAACAGCTGAGCTGGTGACTTTTCTTCTTTCATACCCCAGGCAGTGTACTTATCCAAAATAAGAGGCTACTAAAGAGAGGCATAACACCCACTCTGAGCCAAACCTTTAGATTATATTAAATTGAGGCTTTTAAGAATGCACAAACTTGAAGTTGCAGGTGAATTATGCCTGCAGAGGAGAAAAAGGCATTCATAAGACATTAACAACCCAAGTCGTCATACTTCAAGAAAACATTAAAAGAAAACCTAGTAGTACACTACAACATAAACTGCATATTTATAAATATATAACTTGTTTACAATACTTCCACTCCCCTCCATTGAATTAATACAGAACCACTTTTGGTACCTTCAGAACTTTTAATACCTTTTGAGGGTGTGGGGGGAGGGAGAGGGAATAATAAACTTTTCTTTAAGTTCAGTGGAAGGAGTATTTATTTAATATTTATTTAAATTAAATTTCAAAATTATTAGTATCATTCAGCTACAATATTCTTTATGCCCAAGACGTTCTATTCACTGACAATGAATTTACTGTAGGAGTGATTACCTCCAATGCAATAGCTGTTACTACTCAAATACTCAGTCCACTTGGATGTGGTGATCTATTTCACCATAATTTCACCATATTTCACCGTATCACCATTCACTTTAAATTCACCATATTTGTGAGAAAGGCAGCACCAGAAGAAAACCTACACACTCAAAAGAATTCTTTTTGAGATTATTGCTAAGGCCAACAGGATTTGAATCGCATGATTTATTTCAAGCTTACCAAACCAACAACATTCCCTTTTGTTTTGAAGAATTTACTCGTGGTCCTTACACTAAAAAATTAATATACCTGTCAAAAACCAAACTTACAAACAAAAAGAAGCAGTCCAAAAGGAGAAGAATGCCAACACTGCACAAGCTCCTTTTGTTGCAGAAATTCCTAACAGAAAACAGAACTCGTAAATAAAAGAACTTGCTCTTTCTCAGTGTTAGTTCCTCAGATTATTGAATTTGATAGCAACAATATTAACTTAATGGATCAATAACACTTGATATCAGTTCAAAAGAGTAGCTGAAACATGCATCCAGAGCTACACACATTGCAGGGCTCTAGAGTATGCTGATGTAGAAATAAAGAACATCATAAAAGCCAAGGGAAAAAAAAAAAAATATGGAATCCAGCTTTTTGGTGTTAGCACTGCAAGTTCTTGTTTCCTTAAAAATACTCTTAAAATGCAGCATACAGCCCTAGTTATTTATTGCTTGGCACCTCTTCCAAAAAACACTGGCAATGAAAAAGAGATCCCAATGACCCTTACTGCAAATTAAGACTGGAGTCATTCTGTAAACCGTATCAATTTTTTTCTCTGTTGCGCTGATTAAATTTGAAAAACCTTTTCTGCAAATAATCCAGTTTACTTAGCTGAAGGAAAAGTACAGCACGAAAACTGTAATATACAGTTTGCATTAATCATCTAACCTGAAGAGATTGACTGGGAACTATGGTGCCGTTGAGTACCTTGGAATATATCCACATTCAGAGAACATTTTGAACACATTTACAAAACAAAGTTAAAGCTGTCAGGATTGTTATCATCTGAGAAACTGCAGAAAGTATCAAGTGAAAAAGAATGTGCATATTTGGTGAAATATCATTCACTTTCATTTACAGATATTTTCACAGTATAACATTTAACTGGAAGTGACCTAAATTGTGCTGCATGAAATTATGGCTCCTTACCCCCCTTTGGTTTTGCAGGTGGACTGAATTTCATAGTGCTTTTCTGTCTGCGCTGCCTTGCCCCCAGTGGGGAGAGGTGGATCACAACTGCTAATGAAAGTGATGATTCATCCTTTGTGAAGCTGGCATCTGGGCCTATGTTTTAGGGTTTTTTTCACATTCCTTTTATATCAACATTTATTCTACAGAAACAAATGTCTTTGGGCAAATAACTCCCCACACTCAAGGTCATTCAGAAAGAACTTAATCACAGACTGAAAGGTCTCACTTCTCCCTGTACTTCTCAATATTCTCAGTTTTTTGTTTTACTGCACTAGTGTGTTTACAGATATTTGGCAGTCAAACACACTCTTCAAAACCATAATAGTCAATTTTATAAAGAAGAACATTTCCTTCTGGGCTTATTTGATAAATACACTTCCAACACAATTACGCAACAATGTACAGCTAATAATGCTTTCATGTTTACTTTTTGACAAGTCAATATTAAAACAAGCAGCATTAACTCTTTTGCTGAATTCTGAGATTCCTGTGGCAGAATTCAGTAATAAAGCTTTCATGAACTGAAGCACTTCAGGGTAAGTCTTTGCATCAACCCCTGTGTTTTTCCTGTTTCTTCTGCCTGCAGTAGATGGAGGTTGTTTCCTGACGTTGCTGGCAGTCTAAGTGAGACCCACTGATTACATTACAACAACCAACAGCATTTGCTATAAAATTATCATTTTTCTTCACCCTTCTAGCACTTCGTATTTTACACAGACGTAACTGAAAGGATTCCAAAAGACCCTACACAAGTCCAGTGAGTTTCTAAAACAGCTTTTTCTCCTTGGAAAGAAGAATGCCGCAACCTCTGAATCAGTGTCTTTTAATGTAATTTATAAAACAACAACATGAATCTTAATTGTTTTAAATGGTCCAATGTTACTTTTATTCTCTCCTGTGTTTTTTTTTTGTTTGTTTTGTTTGTTTGTTTGTTTTTTACTGTGGAACAAAATGCTACACAAAAATGTCTACTAGTCAAGTCTACTAGCTGGACTAGCTATAGAAAAATGAGGCAGGTATTAATTACACTTTAAATTCTGGAGACTTGGGAGGAATTCCAGGTGAGGCAGGGTGGCTGTATTTGAAAGAAAGGGAAACCTAATACCTTACAGTGACAATACACATTAAACAGTCAAACTATAAATTTAGAGGCATTTAAAAGAAAAGACAATAGAGAAATAGGCAAGAATAGACACATAATTAAATGAAGCATAAATCCCATAAAAGACATGTCAATACAAGCATGCTGAAGCAATAGAACTCCTCCTGGTTTGCTGAGGATTCAGAAAACAGACTGAAGAAACTGGCAAACCAAAAGGAAGTCAGAAGTGTGCCTGAGTGAGCAATATTGCCACATTCTCCACAGTTAAAAAGAATGAAAAATAAAGGATAGTGAAGGAGATGATAAATATAACTTTTACTCAGAAGAGTAAGAGAAGGACAAATCATACAATTGTCTAGGTTAGAAAAGACCTTTAGGATCATCAAATCCAGCCATTAACGCAAAAGTACCAAGTTTGTAATGCTCTAACATTTTAATATGACTCTGTGGTTTTTGAGATTGCCAGCAACCTAAATGATTTCTTACAAAATTGAATTGTGCTGGTTTCAGGTGGCATTAATTATTAACATCAGGTCATCCAATTAAGGAGGAAGAACACAATCCAACACAGACAAGCAGTTACAAATCTTTAGCAACTCAATTCAGGTATGCATCATCCATTGACTTAAAACAGGTCAAGCACAACTCCAAGGTCAAGCAGATTCATAAACTACTTGAATGACAGTTTCTTCTGTGAATTACTAGTGACAAAAACAAAACAAACTACACATTCTTTTTCCTACTAAAAATGGTAGAAACAATCCATGAGAATGAGAAATATCTTTATAAAGGTGTAGAGAGTTGCATCACACGAATTTTTCTCTTTTATTGAGGCCAATGAGAAAAATCATGTGGACAAAACAGGTAGCTTTAATTCCTTAACAAGAGCCTGATGGTAGGTGTTGATGCTTTCAATGTGCCAATGGACTGCAGCTTCTCCTATCCCTCACTGCCCAAAATACCTCCTAAGATAAGCATGTAAAGAACTTTCTCATCTTTTTCTTCTTTAAGCCCCTGACAATGGCACTAGCTATTTTTGCAACATGTGTACCAGTTCACCAGAAACTGGAATGAAACCAATCACCCATTTCACACACCAATTGCACTGCTATCAGAGAGTAATGATTTTCAGTCACTACTGGCTTAGCTTGAATCTGAACTACCAGCTCAAAGGTCAAAAGCTTTATAACCAATTATCAACCTCCTGGTCCATCCAGACCCCTCTATTATCTTGTTTTCCTTTTGAAGATTAATGCTGTTGCCATAGTTTAATCAAATAATCCTTTGGCTCTGACATTTACTTCCATCCTACAGCTCCTTCTTCACAGAAATGAGTAAAGAAAACCATAATAAAATTGTTACTATAAATATTACTAAAAATTAAATATTGATTGTTCAAGATTTGTCTAGGAATGAAGACAAAGAGCTCTGTCACTACACTAAATTTGTTTCATGGTCTCTTAAATATCTGTATTTTGTCTGAAATTTTAAACAAGAATTCATGTGGTTTCAAATACCAAGAGAGTAATATGGCATCTAAAAGTATTTGGTTTTATCATTAGGCAGTCAAAATTTTCACAAAATTCTTGAGATACATAAAAAAACCTATACCTGACCTTCTGAAAACCACCTTCTGGACTCCAGTCTATCTGCCTTAATCTCCTTCCTCCATAAAGATGTAATTTAGTGGAAGGATAAGCATGACAGGATTATCTAAGATCACGCTAGACTATTTGTTACACTAGCTAGTTTATTGCTATCTCCAGATCAAAAGTATAGTGATTTTCTATGTAGTTTTTGGTCTTTCTCATGTCCTTTTATATCATACACATGCCTCATGAGAAATGAGATGGTCTTTTTAAAGTTCCACTAAAAAAAAAAGAAACATTTTAAGATTACTTCTAAATATACATCGTTTACTTCTTAGAATAAATCATCATGGACTCTTAAAATATTTTTACATCTTTTTCTTTTGGAATAGCTCACGTAACACTTGTGCTGCATGCATGTTTCAGGAACAACAGGGAATTGATGAATAATTTGCTATTTATAAATTCTTCTGTGAAATCATACCATATGTCTACTTGGTTAATGGCTGTACAAAGATAATTTGTCTAAGTGGAAAAACAAATGGGTATTCTCTTAGTTTCTCTCCATTGTCTGTAAGAACCTACTTACACAGACTCATAAATGCAAAAATACAATTTCTTTCTACTACATAATATATTTTTATTACATGTTTTATTTTAAATTTAGCATGTTTTTCATTGTTATTTTTTCTTTTTTTTTTTTCCAGTAACTCTAATTTATTTATTTGATAAAAATGTTTGAAGTCTAAATTAAGGGAAAAAAGGAACATTACCCCTACTATCAGTCTAACAGTACTTCCATTAAGCACATGGGCAATGTAAAAATTGAATAACATTAAAAGAAATGTAATTTACTGAAGCCATATGTTCCTATTTGATATAGTACTTTACCATGCTTTTTCTAGTCTTATTAGTCTAACACAACAGATCCAAGTTGACTTCACAAGGTGGCCATTATCCAGCACATTTAAATACTATCCACCCCAAAAGTTATTTTTAAATTAACAGTAGCAAATACCATTTTGAAAATGGGATGATAATGTAATTTTGTACCCTCCTCAGATCTACTCCACAGAAGTTTGAAGGAACAAGAAGTCTGCCTCAGTTTTAGCCAGGCATCTGGAACCATGATACAATGTCTACTCATGTACAGAAACAAGCTCTCTGAAGAGAAGTTAAGCCCACCTGTACAAGGGCAACTTTATCTTGTGTTTTGCAAACCCCTCAGGATTTGACTATCATTTTTACTATCACTTTATAGCTTGAGAAAACCAAAATTGCTTGCTTTCTTCTGAAAACAACTGCCAAACATAGCAGTTTTCTGCAGTGAGCTGCCTTTCATTTTTATTTCTCAGAGGCCACTGTCTTTCTTTGATATTATCAGAGCCCAGGGTTTTCACCAGAAGTGCACTTGAACCTTTCTAAATGTTCAAAAATGTATGTTGTTTGTCCATTTGCAGGTCTTGGATTAGACTCCAGTGCTGAAAATTAAGTTATCTGCACAACACCTTTGAATTACACTTTTCAATTATGCTTTTCAATTTTAAAATTGAAAAAAAACAAAATGAAATCACTGTTCAGATTATCTGGTTATGAGTTATGTCTTATAACTAGGTTGTTATTTTTCTTTTATCTCTGTGGTAAGAACTGACCTAAGCACTTCTGTTAAACATAAATGACAGTGTTAATTCCCCCATTACATGCACAGCTTCATTGGTCATGACTGTTCCTGGGGGTTCTAGGCTTCATTTCTTTTTTATAAGGCTTTCTGCAATAGACATTCCAGCTTAAAATTTTATGTGGTTGCTTTTGGCAAGTAGAATTTCAAACAGAGTAAAATATTTTGGTAAATTTCTTTCTGAAGTTATTTCAGAAAGAAAAGGTGTTGCAGACCTAAATATATAACCGCAATTTTTAAGTTTTAAAGACAAAATAATCTGCTAAAAATAGGAAACTATAAATAAAAGAAAGGGTAACATCTCAAAAGAGCTTACATTTTGACAACTAAAATGGCTCCTCTATAGTCTTGACATTTCATTGTTTAAAAGAAAAAATGCATGACTAACTATCATAGCTTAAAATCCCACATTCCCAGGCAAAATCCACTTCATTGAGTATCAATGATTCACAATGCATTTTATGAGATTCAGCTTTTATGTGACTTGGGCATTAGCTGCTTTACAGATAAGTATTGTAGAAACTTGAGACAAAACAGAAAATGCTGTGGTCTACAGGTAAATGATACACCCAAGATAATTAGGCAAGGCACATTTTTTACATACGTACCATGTGCAGGTATGATGAGATCTTTTGAAGAGGCTGTGTAACAAAATTCTGTGATTAAGCCTAGATTCATCCAAAAGCTGGTGGCTGTAAGTAAGGTAGGGATCAAAACTCTGCAGACTCAACACCTAAATTTGGTCTCAAAAATGCAAACTCTCTTAACCTCAAGGGCAGGAATAACAGCTGTGGGCAGGACAATAGTTTACTAACAAACAATGTTTCCACGCTTAATTCTTGGCAGATTACAGATGAATATGTCCACTTTTAAGAAAAAAATTAGAGAAAACAGATTATTCCCTTCTCTCATCAGAAAATAGTATACCTGTAGAAAGTGTATGTGTGTAAGTCACCAAGATGTCTATACTATAAATGAAAAGATCTTTTATTATTAATTTCCTTATGATTTTTTTAATTATAAGAATTGTACAAATGTGCAATGGTAACAATAAACATGTACTTTGAATAATTTAAAATCAGGTTCACAGCCCCTGGATTATTAGTTCTCAGCATAAAGAAAAACTCTAACAATCCCTCCAAAAAGATCCAATGACTAAGCAGACTAATAGAAATCAACTAACAAAGAACACTTCAAAATCCACTTAGTTCTTTCAAATTACTTCCTTCTGTTCTGGAGTTTATAAAACATAATGTTGCTGAAAAAACACCTGTGAAGATAAAGTCCTGTGAAATTATTCCAGCATCATAATGGCATTTGGAAGTCATTGAGTAGCCCAAATGTCCTCTGGAGGATCTGAAAAAGTGCCAGCAGAAGTCCATTTAACTGTGATGCCAACAGCCACAACTACACAGATGTAGCAGGGAGAGAACAGGTAGTCCCCTAATATAACCCAAGACTCCTTTTGTCCATGTTCCTTCTCCAGCTACATGAAAAATGCAGTGGCAATAAAGGCCTTTCTGCTGATGATCTGTGTAAGAATTTCACCCTTATTGACTATTTTGAGAAATATTAAACAAAGATAATGGAATTCCAAGCTGGGGGGACCAGGGGGAGGGGGCAGTCAGGGTGTGAAACTAAGAAACCCCCAGATGTATGTGAATTTTCCATAAGGCAGAAAATTCTTATTTGTCATTCATTCCTGTCTTGCAAAGAGGGTGGAATTCAAGTGTTCTAATTACAGGTTATTATGATTTACATTGATGCAAATGATTAAGCAGCCATAAACTATGCTCAACAATATAAAACCTTTGCTTTTAATTTTATAGAATATTTTTATTAATCTGAACTATAAAATATCTTATTACTTTATTGAAATTTAACATTTTAATCCATAAAGTTAATGAAGCTTTATATATCTTTTTTGCACTTATGCTTTATATGTTTTCACATGAAATTCCTATCATGTAAAAAATGTGAATCTTGAAAAAAGTTAGAAACAGGAACCTATATTAAAGCTTTCTTAGGAAACTATTTTCCCAGACAGCGACATTATAAAATACAGTAAAGTTACAATAGTAGCATATCACCTTGTTATTGTCAATTCAAGGGCACACCTGGAGATTCAGATGGTTGGGAAAAAGTCCACAGCTGTGATAAGTGCTATGTCCTATTACAATTTCATGACAAGCATAGTAGTAATTTTACATATGAATATACCCACTGCAGAGCTTGAAAAGTTTATGATTCACTTAACTACCAGACACTGGAGGAACACATTATGCATAAAGGAAAAAAGAAAAAAAAAACAACACCAAAAAACCAACAAAACAAAACAAAAAAACAAATGAGATTTTGGAGCAGAGGCAATGTTCTTGTTTCTCAACAGAGTAAGAACCACAACCCTTTATGTCTGCAGCAAGTCACTGAGATGAGGAAAATTTAGCTTAATCCAGCTGAAACAGTAGAACAAACATTGCAAACTGTGCTTTTCTCTCTTTTTCCCTACTTCACTGGAGCATGCATCAGTGCCAGTAATAGCATTGTCTGAGGCTAGGAAGTCAAACTGAAGTGCTTAATGAAACACTAGGCATGTCTTTGCAGTTCTGTTAAAATACAGCCACTGACCCAAGTTTCTTCTTATCTCTCAGTGATGCACCCATTACCACTGCTCACAGCATCCATGATAGGGGGAGGATGTGATGGTCCTCTAATGTTTTTATCTTCAAGAGTATGGATCTGAGACAAGACAAAGAACTGGAAAATAACCCTATTTTTGATTCCTTTCTCTTTTCTGTGCCATGATATACTCTTCTCTGTCAAATCAAACCTCTCAGACAGATTGGAAGCAAAAGCAATGCACCTTTGACACAGAGACTGGTAACTCCACAATTCACTAATGATGAAAAACTCGTGAGCCAGGAATCGGTGCATTTTAGCCAACAGTGAGCAAACAATTGCTGATTATCTGGGAACCCCATTTAAATTTCTGACTCTTACTTCCACTTAGGTGCTAGGTGTAATCCTAATCTTCACATCAAAGGGATGTGTAATTGAACATGTGTGAACCCTACACAATTTACGATACAAGATACATGACCTATAGGGATCCATCCTTGGTGACTGAGAATCCTCCTGTGCTTGACCTGCCAGGTGCTTCTTCATGCATTCGGGTTGTTTAAAAACTATTAGCTTGGACTTCTTCACCAGTAACTTTTATTGCAGGGCAAACACAAGTTCTATTTTCTTCAGTTAAGCTACCAGTCTTTTAATATTGTTTTTAGTGTATAATTATACAATCTTTGTAGTTATCTGACTACAGAATATACAAACACATCCCATTCTTCACCTGTTAGCAGCAATAGCAAAACTTGCCCACTTTGCTTATGTGCATTTCACTATAAACCTCCTCAGGATTCAGGGTCTATCCTGTCTATTAATCTGTCTGGATGTTTGTTCCCAAGTAGCCAAATTTACATACATCATCCACTTCACAGTCAGAAAGAGCGGTGGGCTGGGATTCAACCTAACCATGGTTATTTTGTCTCAGTATATTATTTGTATATCTTAATTTCCTGTTATGAGTGATGGGAAGGGATGGAAAGTCACTGTATCACTATAATACATGCCATCAGAAATCAGCTTTGATCAAAACAAACCTATCATTATTTTGTCATCACTTGATGGAACAAAAATTTCCTCTAAAACCCACAAAACCTCTAGAAGTTTCCTGGAACGTATATATGCATATATATATAAAAGATATATAATTTTTTTTTAATTCCTTTCAATCTTTTTTATTGAAAGAATTTTTAGAAGTGGCATTGACAGACTATGCAATGAGTTTTTCTTGTCATATATAGTAGGATCACATTCAATGATAGCCAGTGCTTCATCTGTGAAATCTATTTCACGTTAGCAAAGGTTTTATTTGGCTACAATAAATCTATTCCATCTAACTCTGATTATTTTAATCAATTTATTCTCCTATTTTTAGTTCACAGTGAGGACTCTAGGAAAAACTTGACACTGGTTGAAGCTGTTGCTGTAGTGTTAAATGAAATTTATGTAACAGAGTGGCCAGTGCGAGGCACAACTGGTGGAAGAGGATGATGCTTCCACCATATTCCTCTCACTAGCATTCAGGCACCACAGGAGGATTCTTGGTTATCAGACAGTTCCTGGGGCAATTCCTTGTGTTGGTCACCAGAAAAAGGAAAGGGCAAAGATCTGCCCTCAACAATTCCGGAGTAATATTGACCTGAGTTAGTTTGTCTGTAAAATGACAAAGACACCCTATTCACCCTACTGACATGACACTTATTGGCAGAACTCACTCATTTTATTCATTATTTCTCTGGAAAGCTAGTTGAGAAAATCAAGTTAAAACCAAAACTAGTTATTAAAAATATATATTCTATTTGATAGGCATTTCCTCAGATACATATGGAGCTTGTAAATCAGATTTTCCTATGGACTACTAAATATTTCAACTTCAAAAATACCTGTTTACATACAACACACAGTTAAGGTACAAATTAGATTAAGGTCAAATGATACTATCTGTAAAACTTGGTTGGCATTTCTTAATATTCACATTTTACTATTCAAATTGTATTTGACCCCTATCTGTAAGAGAACATGAAAAAGACCCCCTAAAAGTCCCCAGTTCCCTAGGACTACATTGATTCTTTTTTGACAGTGACTATCCAGGAAAGCAATGAGTTCTAGAAACACAAGCAGAAGGGCTGAAAATGAAGATTTGAAATATTTCTAATCCTAGTATTAAAAAAACCCAAAACCTCCAAATGAAACAACAAAGGTTGGGGGCTGCAAACAAGATTTTTTAGAAAACTTTCAAAGCTCTGTACAGCTGCAGTGCCAAGTGTGACACTATGCTGTATGATGGCAAAATAGTCAATTTAATACTTAATACTATTGTTTTCTCATAAGATGTAATTTAGCAGTAATTAATCCTCATGTCAGGAAAAGATTTATCTGAAACATTTGTTAATGACTGGTAAAAACATTTTCCTGGAGCCTGTAAAAAACCCAGGCAACTACCTGTTTCCTGAAGGACTGATCAGGATGGATAACAATTCACATCACATGTTTTTCCTTCACATTCTCTTAACAAACACCAAGCAATTTTGGGAGCTGTTGCAAGAAATGCATGAGAAAAACCTTTGAAATATATTTAAATAATAACCTAGCAATTTTACACACATTTTTTACAGAACTATCAATTTAACAAGGTTAGTTTACTGAAATTTTCTCTAGTTGCAGTTTTAATCTTTGAGTGTAGAAAACACTTCAAGTAAAAATTCGTCATTTTAAAGGTATTTTTCAATTTTACTTCATAACAATAAGAACTCTTTCCATATTCACAAGTCTTTCAACACACAAGACACATTAAATAACTCAATTAGTGTCCTAGAATTCAACCAAACCATTGATTTGTTACTTTACTTCTCAGATTCTATTTTTTTTTTTTCCCATTTCAAATATAGATTATTTCAAAACAACAATACAACAAACTCCAAATAAAAACATACCCCACCATGATACATTTCTGGATATAGAGATACTTTATTTTTGGCATTATTTGGATAGATGAGCTAATTCCATCATTCTAGCAGGCATCATGGAAGAAATTCAAGTTATTAGATGTTATCATATGGTTTCACTTTTGTAAAGCTGTTTATAACTGCTAATGCAAGGATCACCTGACTGCATTTTCTTATTTTAATGAAGACTTTTTTAAGAGTTTAAGGCAAATATAAATTATGTCAAAAACCTATTGCAGTCAATTCTGTCACTGTTTTCTTATTTAACAGCAAAATTAACAAGAAACCAAAGCTGAAGTTTAGAATCTTTTAATGTAATTCTTAGATCACCTGGAGGTAGTTTCTTCTTACTACAAGAGCTATATTGCTTACAAAAACAAACAAATCCTCTCCTCCTCAAAAGAAGGACTAAACAACAAAGCCAAAAATTATACAATTGTAATAATTTGTAAAACTTATCATATTTAGACACTACCTGTTAAAGGAGGACCTCTCATCTAGTAATGTAAGTTAAAATACAGATACAGCTTCAGGTATGCTCTCCAAGGAACCCATCATTTGATATTCAGATGCCAGTACAGAAAAGAAAAAGGAAGAGAAAAGGAAGAGAAAAGGAAGAGAAAAGGAAGAGAAAAGGAAGAGAAAAGGAAGAGAAAAGGAAGAGAAGAGAAGAGAAGAGAAGAGAAGAGAAGAGAAGAGAAGAGAAGAGGAAGAGGAAGAGGAAGAGGAAGAGGAAGAGGAAGAGGAGAAAAAAAGAAAAAAAGAAAAAAAAGATGCAGCAGCCACAGCCACTGTCACCACCATGGTATCTCAAATTGGTATTCTGAAAGGAAGCACTAGTGACACAATGTTACACAGACTATCTTAGTTACAGGCCAAGGGAGTAAATTAAAAACAGTATGATAGCTGTTTTCACATTTTTACAAGCCAAGCAACATGATATTTGAGATTGGGTTCTGTTTTAGCAACACTGCTAAACAAGCCTGCTGCTGTAAGTAAACTGAGTAGTCCTTGTGCCTTTGCTGCTCAGGAGGGCAGCACAAGCTCCATGTACAGCCTCGTCTCTGAAGTTTTCCAATTACATCAGGAGTCCATGGAGTTTACCCATATGATAAAGTCTTCTCACAGAAGGATTTAAAGGTAGCTCTTCAGCAATCTTCTTAGATCTATTTTCTCTCATCATGTCTGGGCTTCCTTATAACTAGACTGGCTCTCTTTCCTCATGTAAAATGATGAAATATAGCTACCATATCTAAATGTCTCTGTGCCTGAAGAATGGGATCTAATGATATATTCTGAGACAAGCTTCTGAAGTAAGTAGATATGGACAGGGTTAATGCAATATAAATATGGTGCACTTACATTTTAGAGACACGCTGGTCTAAAAGTGCACCGTTCTTCACAATACCTTATAAATTGCATAATAGTAAAAGAATAATTGTTTTTTCTTATTTTGGTAATCTGAGAAAAAAACAGATGATTAAACAAATTACTGATATACATTGATTCAGTAGAGCGACAATATGCCTTGACTGTTTTTTTGCAATAAGGCACTACAGCTTTTTCTCTGTCCTTCATAATTAATGTGTTCCATCTGTGATCAGTTACTTGGAAAATAAAACTATAACCCAAATTCCTTCCTATGTACTTCCTTGTATGTTTTCATAGAAAACTAACTACTTTAGTTTTGTCAGCGAAACTGGTAAGGAAGACAATGAGAAAATATATGTACTCAACATGTAGACATTTTGCTACAAAAGATGAAATGACAGTAAAAGTGGAAGTGAAAACCTCTTCATCATTCCCCAAGTCTCAAATCAGCCTCACATGTGTCTTACTCATGGATGAAACTTTTAGAGCTTTTGCTATGATTAAGGACATCAGTTTGTTATGTGTTCCAAAATATTAACTTCCTGCTATCGAACAAAATACAAACTGTTACCTGAAAATTGCAGTAAGAAGTTGCATAACATTTTAAAGAAGGCAAAAAACTAAATATTAAAATTGCATTTTAATTAGAATCGTTGAAATCAATCAATCAAACATAAAAGAACTCCGATAAGAAAAGAACTGTAAAAATTCTTTGTGTACTTGTGCCACCTACTGGGTATTGTTGAATGACGACAAAAATCAGGCAATAGCACTTTCAGTTTGCTGGCAGAATTCTGGCAGAAATCTGTCTCTACATACTCATTCATAAATTAAACTGATACCTAATTAAACACTTAGTGTACAAGCTCTCAGAAATTGCTACATTCACAAGTGTTGCTTCTCTTCTGCTTCAAAACTTCAAAGAAAATAAAGAAAATACATCAAGCTGCCTTGAACAACTTCTCCATTCTACCTGGGTCATATTCTTCCAAAGATTTTTGCTGAAATTAGTAAACTGAAGAATCCAACTTTTATGTGGTGTAAGCAAAGAATCCCCCATATCTTCAAGGCACATACTAAAATTTAAGATGCTGAGTGTCTCTTTGTTTCTGATCAAAATACATGAATGAAAGTTTATTTCTGGAGAAATGCCCTTTAGTTAAAGGCATGCTTGCATGTTTCCTCAGAACAATTACAAAATATTTAACATACTCAAAAAGTAGGAGACAAAAACAAGGTACTCTACGGCTTTCAGAAAATAAATGAAAGGCTCTTGAGAGTTTTTTATACATTTAAGTGACATTTTTATAAAATCAACTCCTTGTTGAAAACTGAAGCACATTGTGCAAACTTGTCTGTTGCCAAAATATGGAGCTATATACTAGCTGTACAGTGCTTAAGTGAAGCCATGATACTACAATATTTTAGCATTCACCTAAATTAAACATTACATTATTAATATGGAGTAAATTAAAGGCTGTGATGATAAAGAATTAATTGTTTAAAATTTAAAAATTACTAACTTTCTACCAGTGAATCCTGGCTGGAATTCCCCAAGGGTGGACAGCTGCAATATGTATACACCACATGTCAACAGTCAGAGGATCACAGAGTGTGTCTTGTATTTCATGCTTCTGTACACTTTCCTGTTAGAGCAGTGTAAAATATTAGGGTTTAGAAGTCTTGGAATATCTTTACTTTCCTGAAGTGGATTTTCCACTGTAAATAGAGATTGAAAAATTGGACAGAGTAGAAGACATTAACTCATCTCAGAATTTAGGAACACAAAGGTTTTAATTTTCTGTTCTGCAACATCTTGCTGTTCACAATGTAACAAATTGAATGAATCCAGTTGCTGAAACTCCTTTTGAGCCATATTACTGTGTGGTTCAGTTCCTCTCCTGATAATATTTATGAGCAATTCTTTATGTAACTTGATTAGGATCATCCTGTAGGGTGGAATTTCCATGGTAGTAAGACAGTTAATTTTACTGTTCATACGTGCATGGATAACAAATAATTACTTGCAAAATAAGTACTTTACCTAGGGAGGGAATATAGTTTCAAGTCTTTGAAACTTAGGAAAATCCACATTCTGTCATGATCTAAGATCTTAATCAGCTCTATATAGCATAACATTTAGGCCCTCACTTATGTGTGCACCTATGTACTCAATTTATTACAGTCAGCTAGCCATCCAGAAAGTAGAAACACAAAAAAATAATGCTTAATAAAATTTGGCACAAATGAAATCTTCAATTACATGCTCATTTTTCTCATGCAATCACATGCCTGAATGGATTTCCAAGTTCTTATCTTCTCTGCATGCATTTTTGCAAATATCTCTAAACCTTACAAACTATATGCAGCAGCAGAACTTTACAGCTTATTTAATACAATTACATTTCACAAGAGTTTTTGGTGAGTCTTCAGGATTTGCATCTGAGCTAAGCATAAAGAAACTGCATCTGAAGTTTTCTGTATTTAAGCTCTCAAGAACATAAACCAAACAAAAAAAAACCCATCTATATCAATGAAAACTAAGTGCATCTCAGTTTGGGCATTTTTCTTTCTTGTTGTAACTTATATTAACATCTAAAAGTGAGGTACACTTATTCGTATCTTAAAATAAACAAGACATGTTTATTTTAAGAAGCACTTAGGATGTGAGCATGGGGAGAGGAAACCTCTTGGCAAGAAAGCTCGGCTTCAGTGCTGATCACCAGATTCACCAGTTTGAGCGTGGTACCCTGTGTCTTTGCCAAAGATGGCTGGGTCAGTCTGTTTTGCCATCTCATTTTTGGTCTGCTTGTATTGCAAAGGCAGTAGCAAAGTCGGAGTGCCCATGTGGAGAGTAGCACCTACGGTACATGACCACTGGTAAGGAAGCTTCTCACTGTGACCATTCAGAAGGCACTCTGGCAGTCACACTGACACCACCAGAGATTTTCACTGCTGGGGCCAAAGTCCTTCACAGCTGATGGGTCCAGTGAGTGATGGGTGCCCATTCGACTCCCTACACACCCCGCTCTCACACAGTCAGGCCAGGTTTGACCTGATCAGTTTGACCTTAGGTTTCCCTTAGCAGAATCTGACCTATCTCTTTCCATAAAGCCACTTATTTATGGTGCAGTAACATAGAAACAGCCTGAGCTGCTGCCTCTGAGAAGGGATCCCTGAAAAAGGAACCCTTGGGCTTTTATATCCTCACAGTCTAAGTGTGCCATAGTCTGGGGTCTTCCAGATAAATCCTCAGCTTCTCTTGTGTCTCTGAGTGTCTGCTCTCCTGGCTGGTGGGACCGGTCTACATGCCTTTTGTTAATCAATAGGTTGGCACTTCACAGCATCTTGTCTCAGGCTCCCACCCTGAGGCTCACTCTGTCTCTCCTCAACCACCACACTAACGAGCTTTGCTTAGAGCAGTGCCCCTAGACAACAAGGAGGTTGATCCCATATGGCCCAGCTGTACTGATGCTCAATAGCAGTGTTGCAACTGGCAAAGAAAGCACTAGGGCAGCTAGAGATGCCCTGCACAACTCTAGGCTCACTGCCTTTCCAACACTGCCTCCACCCAAGCTAATTAGCAAATGGAACAGCAGTTGTCTTGTGGACCACATGTGTTTGTGGTCAGATGTATACACATTATCTACATGCATCTCAGGTTGAGATCCTAACAACTGCTTTCAATATGTTTTCCCTTTTTCAACAGGCAGGTGGACTATGCAGAAAATCAGAAACAAATAAGAAGCTTCAATGCAGAAAGAAAATCTTTCCAGTTACCATATTCTCTTCTGAAGGAAAGGACTGAACTCCCATAATGGCCTAAAATCATAATGTTATTTTCACAGGACATACTGGTTTTTCAAATGAAAATACTGTTAAAAGATTGTACTGTTCTTCTTTGAGTATTTGTATTCCATGTAGCATGGTTTCAGCGAGTTATGGCACAGATACTCTGCAGTGAGAAGATAATGATAGGCCATAAAACATCATAAGTTTGTACATGTATTTTCAGACAACTGTCAGACACTTGCCAATGCCTGACAGCAGGCATAACCTGTTTCCAAGTTCTCTTAGCTTATATATAAATGGAGGATGTACTTACATCGGTAAAGCTAGTTTTGCTGAACAAGGTATGTACAGTGGCCTATGAAGCAAAAGTATTTACCATCTTTGTTTCAGAAGAAAAAAAAAACAACAAAGGTGGTATGTCTTAAAATCATTTTTAAAAACGTTACCCTCAGCAATATTGTCTGATGTTTTTTTTCTTCTCATCCAAAAGGGTATTAGCATGTCATGTAACTTCACACTTCCTACACAGATTAGCTAGAGAGAGAAAGCCATGCCAAATCACATTACAGTTTAACAATGTTACCTTCAACTTCTGGGAATGATGATGAGAAAGTCTTTGGACTTGTTGTCCATTTGTCCATTTTACATGCTCTTAATGATTTCTTTTTTTTTTTTTTCTTGTTGATCTTCTAATGAACACTCAATTTTTTTTGAAGGATTCATGAGCACAAGAATTGTTGTGCTTGTGTGCTGTGTTAAGAGGACGTGCCGGATGGGTGGAGAAATGGCCTTGAGAGCAAATGAGGATGCTCAGTTGGAGAAAGCTTCCTGGAGTGCAAGATATGATGGGCAGAAACAGTAACAGAGCACAGAAGGAATTTGCAGACAGAGTGCATGCTGACAAACTCCTGAGGAGATATAGGGACCATTTGTACTGCCAAGTTTTCCGAGGAGGCAGACAAAGTTAGAATAACTTTGGATCTAGAGGTGTATGTGTGAAGAACTAGAAACCACTTGGAGAGCAAGACCATGGAAAAAACACCCAAACTGCTCTAGAAGAGCAGAATAAGCAGGGAGACACTTATTCCGATTCCTGACATTTCCAGATGTCAAATGCTGAATTCTAATCTCTTTCCAAAAAATACACCTTGTTCTGGTTGATGTTTCATTAAACCTTAGCTGGAAGCTTTTCAGTATTTTCAGTGCATTTATTTTAAAGAAAAGGTGCCAGCAGGTACACTTTGAGATTCTCTCAGATTCAGACCTTGTCAAAAATACGTAGAGCAGCAATTAACATTTGATAAAAGTAATACCCACAGAAATGTGAACTCTGAATTGTATCCTACAACACCATGGCCCAATCCCACTCCATGGATAATGATAACAGTGCAGGAATTGCAAGGTAAATTTACCTGATCTTCCTCAGTATAAAAACAGACATTTAAAGTTGACATAGAATTACTTACAGAATTAAACACGTATAATAGTAAAAGTCGATTCAAAAAAAAAATTGAAAAAAAGAAAATACTTAGGAATATTTTAAAAGGCATGTTTGTTCCCAATATTTTAATATAGTTGCAGTCCTAAAATTAAAACAAACAAACAAACAAAAACAAAACAAAAAACCCAAAAAACCAAACAAAACCCCCCAATATATAATGTAGAAAGTCAATAATTTCCAAGTATGAAGCTGTTTCACCCACTAATTCTATAAAAAGGATAGCAGTAGTTTAAGTTTCCAGAGATACCAAAATTAAGAATTCCCAAACTAGGAATGCAATACAGCCTGATTACTAAGAGTCCATGTTTTTAAGAAAGGGGAAGAATAAATTCTTTCTTCTCAGATTGTCTTTATAATTCTGTAGTACAGAACATATTTTCAAACTTTTTTCCTCAACTACAGACATCAGAAGAATGTTCTTTTCCTAAGAAAACCCAAGATTCATTTGTTCCTTTATATCAGAAGCCTGGGTTTTAGAAAAACAGCTACAACTACAGCAAACCTTACAATTAAAATCATCAGGTGCGATGACCTTTGCACCACCCACGACCCAAAGAAGCTTCTTTTAAGAACAAAAGTATGAAACACCTCTCCATGTCCTACTTTCCAATTTTCAGAAGACTACCACCCATAGGTCTTAAAAGAATTTTACTCTGAACAATAAACATGGGCGGGGGGGGGTGGCTGTGGGAGGAGGATGCAGGGAAATCTATATCATTCTCTGAATCTCCTTTTCAAATTTTTTATAACTCCAGTGTGTAGCCTCACAAAAACTGCATAAGAGACTCAGAAAGAGCACATTCAAGGGAAAAGACCATAAT